>PVHT021183585.1:7100701-7126564 GCA_004024745.2 Catagonus wagneri
TGTAAATGATCAATCTTTGCCTCCAGTCTATTTCCAATGCCTTGCATCATCTTCAGCATCAACCGTCTAAAGTCTTTCTGGGAGGCTGATAATCTCATCACTGAGCTGTTTTTCTGGGCTTTTCTCTTTCTCCCTTATCTGAGTTAGAGTTTTCTGTCTTTTCATTTTTGAAGGTTTTTGTTGTGGTGACCTTTGTGTCGACAATACACTTGTAGCCTCTCTTAGTTCAGATGTTTGCCTCCCCTGTGGCTCAAGTTGGTATGGAGGGAGCTTGCTGTAGGCTTCCTGATGGGAGGGATTGATACCTGCTCACTGGTAGGTGGGGTCGATTCCCCTCCCTCTGATGGATGGGGCTTTATCTCTGGATGAGATTAGAGGCTGGCTGTGTGCCTGAGGGGTCTTTAGGCAGCCTGTTTACTGATGAGTGGGTGGGGCTGAGATCCCACCTGGATTGTTCTTTTGCCTGGGACTTCTCAGCTCTGATGCGAGGGACCAGATTTTCCCAGAAATGGCCACCTCCAGAGAAATACAGGCTGCTGAATGTCCCCGAGAGCTTCACCTCCAATGCCCTTCCCCCACAACAAGGCACAGTCACCCCTGTTTTCCCAGGAGATCCTCCAAGAATTGCAGTCAGGTTCCACCCTGATTCCTATGGAAACTGCTTTGTCCTGGGACCCAGTGCTTGTGAAAGTCTGTGTGTGCCTTTCAAGAATGGGGTCTCTGTTTCCCCCAGTCCTGTGGAGTTCCTGCACACAAGCCCCACTGGCCTTCAATGCCAGATGCTCTGGGGGCTTTTTCTCCCTGTGCCTGATCCCCAGGCGTGGGGATTTGACGTGAGGCTCACAACTCTCAGTCTTGTAGGTGAGTCTCTGTGATGCAGTTACTTTCCAGTCTGTGGGACTTCCCACCCAGGATGTATGGGGTTGCTTCTATCACATAATCACCCCTCCTACATCTTGATGTGGTCTCCGCTGTGACTTCTGAAAAGTACAAATGTTTTGACTCATCAGTTTCATTTCAAAGAATTTATCTCAAGGATAATATTATAAAATTCCATAAAAATATCTAAAAAGCTAGTCATCACAACACTGCCTTCTAATAGCTAAAATATTGGAATAACCTATATTTCCATAAGTATAAAAGTAGTTTTAAAAATAATGGTGGGGGGAGGGAGTGGGATGGACTGGTAGTTTGGGTTTAGTGGATGCAGTCTATTACATTTATAATGGGTAAGCAATGACGTCCTACTCTATAGCACAGGGAACTATATATATCCAATCTCCTGGGATAGACTATGATGGAAAATAATATACATTAAGAAAAGAATATGTTTATATATATATATGCATGATGTACATGTATGACTGGGTCACTTTGCATATATATTGACATTATAATATCCTTGAATGGATCCTTTAACCATTAAGTAGTATCCTTCTTTGTCTTTCTTTATGGCCTTCATCTTAAAGTCTATTTTTTCTGATATGAGCACTGCCACTCCTGCTTTACTTTCTTGTCCATTGGCATGAAATATCTTTTCCCATCCCCTCACTTTGAATCTATATGTGTCCTTAGCCCTAAAGTGAGTCTCTTGAATGCAGCAGATTGTAGATTTTTGCTTTTTTTATCCATTCTGCCATTTTTATCCACTTTTGATTGGAGCATTCAGTACATTGACATTTAAGGTGATTAGTGATGGATATGTATTTATTTCCATTTTAGACCTTGTTTTCCAGTTGATTCTATGTTTCTCCTTTTATTTTTTTGGTTGGATGGTATCCATTTATTTTATGCTTGAGTGCTTTTCTTTTCAGTATTTTTGGATGTGGTATTCCATTTTGATTTGCAGTTGCCCTGTTTTTTAAGTCTGTTAACACCTTCTTATATCTATTTGCTTTAACTTGATAGCCATATAGGTTTAAACACAACATTAAATCATTTTTTAAAGTTAAAAAAAAGAGTCTGTATTTTCATATTTTCCCTCTCCATAATGTATGATTTTGTTGTCTTTTAAAAAATTTTTTTTAGCAAGATCTGTAGGCTGACTTATTCAAATGATTGCTTTCCATTTGTGGTTTCCTCCCCTCTATTTCTTATTTTCTACTTTTTTTTTTTAAATAGGAACCCTTTCAGCATTTCTTTTACAAACGGTTTAGTATTGCTGTATTCTTTTAGCTTTTGTTTGTTGGAGAAATTCTTTATTTTTCCTTCTAATTTGAAAGATATTCTTGCTGGGTAGAGTATTCTAAGTTGCAATTTTTTTCTTTTAGCATTTTAAATATATCTTTCCACTCTCTTCTAGCCTGTAATGTTCCTGTAGAGAAATCAGCTGACAGCCTTATGGGAGATCCCTTGTACTTAACGCTTTGCTTTTCTCTTGCTGCCTTTAGGATCCTCTCTTTATCTTTAATTCTTGCCGTTTTTAATATAATATGCCTTGGTGTGGGTCTGTTTGGGTTCAACTTGTTTGGGGCCCTCTGTACTTCCTGAATCTTGATGTCAGATTCCTTCAGATTTGGGAAATTTTCATACATAATTTCTTCAAGTACATCTTCAGTCCCTTTCTCTTTTTCTTCTCCTTCTGGAATTCCTATTATGTGTAGATTGGGCTGCTTTATATTATCCTATAGATATCATATTGCTTTCATGTTTTTTCATTTGGTTTCCTGTCTGCTGTCCTGACTGTGTGATTTCCATTATTCTATCTTCCACATCACTAATTCATTCCTGTGCATTATTCAAACTGCTGTTTATTGCCTTTAGCTCAGTTTGCATCTCTACAAATGAGTTTTCTAGCCTTTCTTGGCTCCTCCTTATATTTTCTAGTTCCTTTCTAAGGGAATCTGCATTGCTGTTTGTGTGTTATCTTAATTCCTGGATATTCAGCCTTCATTCCTCATGTATTTTCACTACCTCCCTTCTCAACTTCATTTCTGTCATGCTTCAGAGGTCTGTTTCATTGCTGACTGCTTTAGATGACTCCTCCTGTTCCTTTAACTGGGAGTGGTTTCTAAGCTTCTTCATCTTGCTTATGGTTTTCTTTTCTGTGAGTTTGGGGAAGCCATGCTGTAGTCTTGTAAGGCTACTTCTAGGCAATAGCAACCCTTTGTATTTTTTTTGGTGGGGTTGCTATTTATTTTTGGTGTGGGAGTTTGAATATTTGGTATCTCTTTCTTCAGTGTGAGCAGGCTGTTATCTCCCTGGTGCTCTGTGTATTTTCAGGGAGAATGAAGCAATGGGTAGGGCCAGCAGTTGGTGCCTGGTCTCTGGGCTCTCAACAGCAGCAAGGACCTGCGGGAAGGTGGTACTGGCTCCTCCTAGTTGCAGGGTCCTGGAAAGTGGACATGAGCTCTGGGCAGATCTACCAGGTATCCAATTGAAAAACTGCCGCTTTTTGATACCTAGATTCTGGCCTTTACACTAAGGACTACCCGAGATGGAATCCATTATAGACAGTTTAAGTAGGAAAGGAATTTATTGATAGAGCTTATGTCACTCATTGAACCTCTATAATGGTCACAGAAGGGCCAGGGAAGACTACTAGCCATAAGTGCCTAAGCTGGAGGTTTATATAATAAAGATAACAATTACTACTGCTCATGCAGGTGCCAGTTGTGACTGGACACCAGATTCTCTATTACTGATGCTATGTTACAATCTGCTACCAGAGGCAACAAGCTAGTGAACATTACACATATATATCCTCATTTAAGAAGCTTATCACCTACCTCATTTGCCAGATCAGTACCCCAGAGTGCAGTCTCTGCATTGCTAAACTGCAAGCCCAACACCATATGGTGCATCTGATCAGCAAAATTTAGGTCACATGGCTATGCCTTAGGTGAAAGGGGTCCCTGGGAATGAAGAAACCATCATAAAATAAGTTGGCAGGCAGGAAGGCCCACTTCAGCCTCCATCCACTCTTTTCTGATTTGTTACTAAGTTTTATGTGTTGTTTCTTGGGAACAGAGATATCTGTTGCCTACATAGTACCTGAGAAAGATAGAATTTTCTGGCACACCATTGAAATCAGAGAGCCCTCTCATTATTATCAGGAAACAAAAAAGAACTTGAAAGTTTCCTGATTTTTCCTCTAGTGTTCAAATGAGGCAAATATATTCATAGCAGAGAATTTTTGAGCTGAATAGCTTGTTTGAAGTCATGGTTTTAGAATTCCACGTAAACAGAGTTAATTCACAAATGATTCCATTATTTTCACCCAAAACTAAATATTTGAAAACTTAGATCCAATTAATTTAATGCACCCCTGTTGAGCATATATTACAAACTAAGCCTCGCACTGCTCTTTACATTCACTGAAGATGGCAGAATGCTTTAATAACCTGTAACAGCAGTTTTTTTCCTTTTTTTTTTTTTTTTTTTTTTTGCTAGGGGTCTAACAGGAGCTGTAGCTGCCGGCCTTCACCACAGCCACAGCAACACGGGATCCGAGCCACGTCTGCAGCCTACACCACAGCTCACAGCATCGCCAGATTCTTAACCTACTGAGCAAGGCCAGGGATCAAACCCTCAACCTCATGGATCTTAGTTGGAGTCGTTAACCACTGAGCCATGAAGGGAACTCTGACCTGTAACAACATTTTAAGGTTATACAGTTTAGTATTCAGGGAGAGGATGAGAATACCTAATTGTTTATATTAAAAGAATATAATTTTGGCCACTTTTTGACATTATTTTGAACCCAAAGTATATTTACTTGCTGCCACAGTATAATTGAACAGAATCATAAAGAAAGAAATCACGTGTAAAATTAAATAGAAATGATTAATCCCTTAAAGCATCCTACCTTTATATTGAATTACTGAGTGGAAAAAATGTATAGACAGTACAATTGTCAGCTTTAAGCTATACTTTCTTTGTAGAGCTACTAAACATGAAATATTTTTGAGCATTTTGAGCCCCATAAGTCATAATTTAGACATTTAGTTGGTGCATATACAATTTCTACCTTTGTATTTATTACTTTGGCTACCCTCATTTATTACTTGGACTACTTTCCTGTAAAAATGAACAGTTCTTAAAGAGCATCACCTCCAGGTACGTGAAGGCAGAAATAGTCTGTAATAGAAATTTAATAATAATCTCTAATTACCCTCTGGTTTTTCTTAAGTTTCATGAAAAAATCTATTTTTAAATTGAATATATTTTGATTAAAAATAATTATCATCAACTCTATTATCAGTTCTAAAGTAAGGGTTATTTAGAAGTGGGTAAAATAAAACAATAAGTAAATATAATGTTTTCCTCATTACCAGGCCTATATATTTTTGTGGGTGAATGACTATGCAGGAGAGGATCAGTTCTGGTCAGGAGTACAGCTGAACTGCAGGGTCAGTGCAGATAAAGACAAATAGGGGGAACAAAATTAAGTTGCAAAATATGATACAAAGATCACATCCAATTTTTTAACACAGAAAAATTTGCTTTAATGCAGACTCTAAAGTCTTTAGGGCACCTGAGGTAGAAAGTTGACTCAGCAAAATCAAAGCAGGCTATCCAACCGTTTATCCTATGTTCCATAGAAATATCATGGAATATACTTTATCAGTGTTGTGACTAAGGTTCCAGGATTACTAATTTTTTGAGCATGATTGTTGAAATGGCTTTGGACCTTGTCTATGGTATAATAGTTGTGGCTATTCTTCCATTTATTAGTTTCTACTAATAGTATTCTGGACAGAGCACATCTATTTGAAGGTTGAAGAAAAGGAAGAAGTCTGCATGTTCATAAAATATTAGTCAATCAGAAGGATAAGCTACAAGTGGATGGTTCAAATTGGGTACCATTACCTAGTAGCCATAATAATATGTAATTACATAATTGTAATTACATAATATGTAATTACATAATATGTAATTACATAATAATTACATAATAATATGTAATTATAGTACTGAGTAGTACTTTATCCATTCAAGCTTCTATGGACAGCCTTTAGATGCACCATCTGATTCAACCCTCACAGCAACCTTGTGAAAGTGGTGCCTTTGCTACTTTTATTTAAGAGATGGAAACAAAATCTTCAAGAATTTAAATATATACCCAATGTCATACAGGCAGAAAATGACTGAGCTGAGATTCAAATTCAGTTTTTAGGATTCAGCTCCAAATCACTGAATTTTACTCTTATTTCAATAGCTTCCTTTTATGCAATAAATATATCATTGCTCTAGATCTCTTAAAATAGGGAAAAAATCAAGTTAAACTTTATTCTAGTTTCAAAGCTGAAAATTTAATCCCTAGAAAGAGTAGAGTAAGACAGATCTAGTACTAACTATTCATTCAAGTAGCATTTATTGAACACCTACAATAAGCTGGACCCTCTGCATATAATATTGTCCCTCTTCCCAAAGAGATTATGGACTAATAGATATAAAGACAAATAGGTATGATTAAATGTCAGAGATCTTATAATACAGATCCAATTAGATAAAATGAAAGTTGAAGGTAAAACATGAATATATGTATCATATTTCAAGTGGTAATTGTTGGGGGTAGGGCTGGAATTTACCAAAAAGAAAATCTTCATGTGATAGATGCTTGAAATCAGTCTTCAAAGGCAAATGCATCATTGCCAGGCTAACAAAATGTAGTGAATAGGAGGATGAGAGGCAGTAGGTGGTGCGCAGTAGGTGGCGCTCATCAGAGATGCACAAGGGCTGGGAAAGAGTTGGAAAAGTCATGGAGACATGGAAGAACACTGACTGTGACAGGCACTGTAAAATCTAGGAACTGATTGCTTTCAAAGGTGAAAAATGAGAAACGAGTGAAAGATAAGCCTTGAAAGAGAATCAAGAGTTTTAACCTGTATGATAAAAAGTTACTGATGAGTTAAATTTAAATAATGAAAACAAAATTTATGTGCTGAAAATATTAGTAATATATGAAGGATGAATTTAGTTGTGGAGGAAGCTGTGTGGAAAGTTAGCCTAGAGAGTAGAAGACAGAAGAAATATCTGTGAGGTAAGAATGTATGTTGATAACTCCTACCCCCAATCATGTGACCATTATAATTCTTTATCTACAGAATTACATTTAAGTAATGCAGCACAATGCTCACTCCATATTTGTCACGGAATTATGGCCTTGAGGTAATCTGAAGAAAAGAAATAATTGTTCAGTAGAAGGAGTTTTAAAATGATTTTAGGGAATCATTGGAACCTTAGTAGATTATTCTGTAAAACTTTCATCTCTTATTCCTGAGAGTACACCATCAAGGTGAAACTGAACAGAATAAGAAATACATTGCCTTTGTGTTTTGAACATGACTATATGTGCCCAGTGGGATGGAGTGGAGAAGGACTTCAAATAATCAACTTATGACTTTGTTTCCAAAAAATTCCCTTTGAAAATAGCTTTTGAGTAAATTACTTTCTATAACCTTTAACCACCTTGGGAAATATGGTTTTCCATTAAAAAAATCACTGTTGGACCTGAGATAAATAAAAGATTTAATGTGTCTTAGAAGAATAGCTGAAAATCTTCATGTGGTACTCTCTCTGAAGTGTATCTCCCAGGTATGTCAAATCATTTGTTTTAAAAGTAAAAAATGCTTTGAATGGCTTTGAATGGCAAAATTCATTTCATTTCTCATCTGTAATGTCTGCATATTCATGATTGTACTGTTGCTGTTATTGTGACATTGTTATTGTATTGTGCAGAAATTTTCAAGGTTCTTAGTAAATTAACAGTTAAAAGATGATAAAGTTTTCTCACTATTATCCAGATTCAAATCATGCTGTCAAAAAATCAGTGCTTGGAAGGAGTACATGGCCTCTTCCCAACTCAAAGGGTACAGACATTCAACAAGGGAGAGTGGTTGTAGACCCTCTTAGGTTTACACACACGCAATGACTAATAGAACTGTGAAGGTTGCTGATACTCCAGCTCACTCCCCTCTGAAATCACCTCAACAGTCTAATAATTCATTGTTTGAAAATAATGGTGGGTTCAGGCTATGACCTTGTTTCTAGGTTTCAAGGATATAGAAAATTTCAAGATACCAGAGTCATTTTCATGACAAAATAGTGGACCTATTTCCTTACATATTCATGTAGTAAGGCTAGAAGACATTTCTTTGTTGTTTACCAAAACCATGATTTTCTCTTGCTTTTCCTTTAGGACCTTATGTTAAGATATTGCCATCTTGAATTTCCATTTTTAATCATTACCTCTTACCTGGCCTCGAAATACGTTCACATTTTCCATATTTTAAAATAATTTCAAGAATTTTCCTTCTAACTCCTAAAATTAATGTCTTTTCTGTCTCTCTTTTTCCTCTTACTGTAAAAATTGCATTCCCCTGACTTCTCATTTCTGGGAAAACAACATTTTCTATCATTCAAATATCAAAACAGAGTCATTTCAACTCCTTTACCTTCAAAGTTCTTTTCCAATCAGTCAAACAGTCTACAGTATTTTTCTATCAACTCTTTTTCATATCTGTACTCTTCTTTTTAACATTGCTGCCCAAGAGGAAACTTTCTTAATTTCTTATCTGAATTATTGTAATTGCTTTCAAAGTGTTTTCTTCATTTAAAAACTCCTTCCCTTTAATCCATACTGCATAGAACTGTGGATTAATCCTTCGAAACACAACTTGAACACATTATACTTAGGCCAATAATAATAGCACTAACAATAACAACTACTACTAAAAGGAAATTCAATTGCTTTTCATTTTCTTCTGAATTTCTTTACCTAGCACCCACAGTCCTTCCAACTGTGACCCAATTCTTTTGACCATTGTCTTTTTCACTTTTAAGCATCTTATGTGCTTTCTCATTTTATTCCCATTTATCATCAGCTTAGGTGTTTCTATTCCTATGTTTTTGTGTATGTTCTTCTCTTTGTCAGAAATTCAATCTTCTCCAGTTTTTGCCAGTTGAAGTCTTTTCTATCATATAAGGCTCATCCCAAATCCCAACTTTTCTATATTTCTTTCTCTAATTTCTTGATAAGTCACCTCCCTCCTGTTTCCTGTTAACTGAGTTTTAAAAATTATTACTATTATTATTTTGTGTAGAAACAAGTTACCTGGGCCAAAGTTTGCTTCTGATCCAGTCGTTTTCTTCTATGTTAGTTTATTAAGAGACAAAAAAAATTTGTAGAGACAGACTAACTACATTTGGCTTGACTCAGAGAAAATTTAGTTGTAAATGGAATATTTTGGACCTTATCATCATTGATCATAAGACTTCTCTTGCTTACTTCACTCAATATGAGGGTCTCTAATTCCATCCATGAAGTCAGTCAGAAGAAGAAAGACAGATACCATATGATATCACTAATAACTGGAATCGAATATACTGTACAAATGAACCTTTATGCAGAAAAGAAAATCAAGGACTTGGAGAACAGACTTGTGTTTGCCAAAAATGTTGGGGAGGGAGTGGGATGGTAGAGGGGTCTGGGGTTAATAGTTGTAGACTGTTGCCTCTGGGCTGGAAAAGCAAGGAGATCCTACTGTACAGCACTGGGAAATATGTCTAACCACTTGTGATGAATCCATATATGTATGTGTAACCCTGTCACCACGCTGTGCAGCTGGGCATAATGGAAAAAATTAAAACAAATTGTGATTTAAAAAAAATAAGACTTCTCTTGCTAATTTGCTCCCCTTAATCTTCATCCTCTTTTTTCCATTTCTCTGTTAATTTAACTTCTGCAAATAAAGTATATCCTTTGTTTATGTGTTCCTATAAAATGTTTACTGTTGCTTGTGTGCAAATATATTTAACATAAACGGTATTCTGACTGTATTGATTCTTCCAGTCCAAGAGCATGGTACATTTTCCCAACTATTTGTGTCTTTTTTTATTTCTTTCATCAGTGTCTTATAGTTTTCAGAGTACAGGTCTTTTGTCTCTTTAGGTAGGTTTATTCCTAGGTATTTTATTCTTTTTGATACAATGATAAATGGGATTTTTCCACCTAATTTCTCTTTATGATCTTTCATTGTTAGTATATAGAAATGCAGTCAATTTCCGTGTATTAATTTTGCATCCTGAAACTTTGCCAAATTCATTGATGAGCTCTAATAGTTTTCTTGTAGTGTCTTTGGGATTTTCTAGGTATAGTATCATGTCATCTGCAAACAGTGATAGTATTATGTCTTCTTTCCCAATTTGGATTCCCTTTATTTCTTTTTCTTCTCTTATTGCCATGGCTAGGACTCATAAGACTATGTTGAATAACATTGGTAAAAAGGACATCCTTGTTTTGTTCCTGATCTTAGTGGAAATGCTTTTAACTTTTCACTGTTGAGAATGATGTTAATTGTGGGTTTGTCACAAATGGCTTTTATTATATTAGGAGGTAGTTCCCCTCTATGCCCACTCTCTGAAGAGTTTTTTTTTTTTTTATTTAACCAGGAATGGGTATTGAATTTTGTCAAAAGCTTTTTCTGCATCTATTAAGATGATCATATGGTTTTTATTTTTCAGTTTGCTGATGTGGTGCATCACATTGATTGACTTGTGGATATTGAAGAATCCTTGCATCCCTGAGATAAATCCTACTTGATCATGGTGTATGATCTTTTTAATACTACCAAGGCAATCTACAGATTCAATGAAATCCCTATCAAATTACTAATGACATTCTTTACAGAACTAGAACAAAATATTTTAAAATTTGTACGGAAACACAAACGGCCTCAAATAGGTAAAGGAATATTGAAAATAAAAAACGGAACTGGAGGAATCAGGCTCCCTGATTTCAGACTCTACTACAAGGCTACAGTCATCAAAATGGGATGGTGCTGGCACAAAAACAGAGATAGAGATCAATGGAACAGGAGCGAAAGCCCAGAAATAAACCCAAACACCTATGGTCACTTAATCTATGACAAAGGAGTCAAGAACATAAAGTGGAGGAAAGACAGACTCTTCAATAAATGGTGCTGAGGAAACTGGACAACTTTTAAGAGCATGAAGTTAGAACATTGTCTAACACCATACACAAAAATAAACTCAGAACACATTAAAGACCTAAATGTAAGGCCATATACTATAAAATTCCTAGAGGAAAACATAGGCAGAATTCTCTTTGACTTAAATTATAGTAACATTGGGTTTGATCCACCTCCTAAAATAAAGACAATAAAGGTACAAATAAACCAATGGGACCTAATTAAATTCAAAAGCTTCTGCATAGCAAAAGAAACCATTAAAAAATGAAAAGACGGCCCAAAGAATGGAAGAAAACTTTTGCAACTGACAAATGTTTAATCTATATAAACAACTCATGCAGCTCAACAACAAAAAAATAGCTCAACTGAAATATGGGCAGAAGACGTAAATAGATATTTCATAATAAGACATAATGTTGGCCAACAGGCACATGAAAAAATGCTCAACATCACTAATTATTAGACAAATGCAAATCAAAACTGCAATGAGGTACCACTTCACACCAGTTAGAGTGGCCATCACTAACAAGTCAACAAGTAACAACTGCTAGAGAGGATATGGAGAAAAAGGAACCCTCCTACACTGTTGGTGGGAATGTAAATTGGTACAAACATTATGTAAAACAGTATGGAAGTCCCTCAGAAAAATAAATATAGAGCTATGATATGACCCAGTAATCCCACTCCTGGGCATATATCCAGACAAACTTTCATTAAAAAAGACACATGCACCCATATGTTCAGCACAGCACTATTCACAGTAGCCAAGACATGGAAACAACATAAATGTCATTGACAGATGAATGGATGAAGAAGATGTGATACATGTATGCAATGTAATTCTACTCAGCCATAAAAAGAACAAAATAATGCCATTTGCAGAAACATGGATGGAACTAGACACTCTCATACTGAGTGAAGTCAGAAAGAGAAAGACAGACACCATATGATACCATGTACATGTGGATTCTAAAATATTGTGCAAATGATCTAGCTACAAAATGGAAAATATCATGCACATGTAGGACAGACTGATGTTTGCCGGGGGAGGAGGAGGGAGCAGGATGGATTGGCAGTCTGGAATAGTAGATAAAAACTCTTGCATTTGGAGTGGACAGGCAATGACATTATGTTGTATAGGACAGGGAACTATATATCTAATCACTTGTGATGGAACATGATGGAGGATAATGTGAGAAAAAGAATGTATATCAATGTATGAGTGCACTGCTTTGCTGTATAGCAGAAATTGACAGAACATTGTAAGTCAATCATAATAAAATTTTAAAAAATGGTACTCTGCTATACATTTCATTTTATTTGTTATTTTCTTTTTTATTAGTACTTAACTTTTTTTGGCCATGCCATGGCATGTGGGAGTTATTAGGCCAGGGAGGGCCAGGGATAGAACTTGCACCACAGCATTCACCTGAATCACATTAGTGACAATGCCAGATCCTTAATTGTCTGGGCCACCAAAGAACTCCTATTCGTAATTTTCTTGACATATGTTGCTAAGTGAACATTTAGTCCACTTATACTAATTCATGCTTTGTACTCCATACAGAACTGCTTCTCAGTTGATATGCAGGTGTATGGTCATACAAGTTGTTAAAATATAGAAATGCCTTCACATGGATTGGCTAATAGTTTCTACTTAGGGTCTACTGAGGGCTCATTCACTAGATCTCTGGATTTCTCCACCATCTAACATCTACAGGGTTGAAAATGAGATCTTTTTGGAGGACAAGAGATGGGAAATCTCTGGGATGCTACTCCAGTGCCAAGGCTGGTATTCATTTAGACTGAATGAGACTGATACCACAAAACTTGCTACATATTTTGTGCATTACTGGTGTAAATCCACCACATTTTGCTTATCTGTTCTTCCAGTGACAGACCACTAGATTGCTTCCAAAATGTTGCTGCCTCAAGCAATGCTTAATGAACATCCTTGTATCTCCTTATGGACATGTGAGAAATATTTGGTGATATATTATCAGATACAAAATTTCTGGGTCATAAGTTGAAGCCAAATTATTGACCCATCATTGGCCGCATAGGAATGAACAAACAGAAATCCCAGGGAAAGCATTTTCCTTTTAAGCAGTATAGTGGGATTTTCATATAATCTTTGGAGATAACTTGGTTACATAGTCATGATTAGCTACAAGAAAATATGGGAAATGTTTCTAATTGTCTTGCCATGTGCCCAGATAAAATTATTACCATGTAAGAAAAGGAAATAGATTTTATGTAGCAACTAATAATCTACCATGTAGGGAAGAGTTAACTCAGAAGAGCAGAGTTGCTTAAATCCTGCACAGTCCCAAGAAAAGCTTATCTTCAGTACTTACCCTTGGAAGATGAGCTCTGAGGCCTTGGACTACTTACTTGATAAGAGTGTGTTTGTATGCCAGGAGCTGTAGGCCATGAGGTACCAGTTTGATCTGATAATTTATGTAAACAATGTGATTTATGGTGAACAGTTGTTTTTGCTCTGTGATGGGCTAGGGTATGAGTTGCTGTGGTCAGTCATTCAAGCAAGCACCATATGCCTAGGGTGCTGCGGCCCCACTAAAAACCCTGGTCTTCAAGGCTCCACAGACATTCCTAGTTGGCAATATTTGACACGTTTTTACACCATTGTTTTGAGGACTCCCCTGAGAGGACAACTGAAAACTTGTGCCTAGTTTATCCTGGAATTTGTCCCATAAAATCCCTTTCCCTTTGCTGGTATCTTTTTGAAGCCATAAATGTGAGTTTAACAGATTTTTCTGAGTCTGATGATCTTTCTGGTGAATCATGGAGTCTGGGTGTAGCCTTGGGGATTCCTGAAACAGACTCAAATGTCATTCTTAAAATATTGAAAAAAGAAAGGAATTCAATACTTTAAAGTAGTTGCAACCAAGTGCATTAATATATAAACATTTCAGGTGTTCCCACTGTGGCACAGCAGGTTAAGGATCCAGCGTTTCCACAGTTGTGGCATAGGCTACAGCTGTGGATTATATTCAGTCTCTATTCTGGGAACTTCCATGTGCCACGGAAGAGAAAAAAAATTCCAGAAATAAGTCCTCCTTCCCCCCTTTTCAAAGTTTCTGAGAATAAACTGGGTATGTGAGAAGTTGTATTAACACTTTCAAGTAATAAGGATACTCTGTAGCTCAGCAGCTCTGGCATTAGAGAATTTTACAGCATCAGATACATTCTATCAACTCAGAGTCAAACTTATTAGGTCTCAGCAACTGAGGCTGAAGTGAGGGGCAGGCATTGTGAAACACTACTTTACCATACTTGATAAGGTTCACTGTATGAGAGATCTATCTGAAGGATAGAATTGGAAAAATAACACCCTTTTACTACCCATCATTTGAGTTGTCAGGGAAACATTGTTTCAACAAGTTGCCATGGAAACCATCTTCTTTACGATCCTGACCAACCAGAAAGCTAGGACTTAACTTTTTGGTCCATAATTTAGAAGGTTGCTGATCCTTAATACAATGCAATTCTTTTCTGATTTTAATTCTTACTTTTTCTCCTATTTATAGTTACGTACTTTCCTTGAAAACCAGTATTTCCTGCTTACTATTCTGGATATGTTACTCTAACTTGAGCATCTAGTGCAATTATTTTGCCTGATAAATGCCTTTGGAGGTCATTTAACTTATTTATATAGTAGTCATAGAAAATTTTCCCTTGGGCTAATTCCCATTGGCCAAAGAGTCTACTTCTTATTCTCCATGTTTATTCGCACTCATTAAAACGTACTCACTTTAATAATATCAGATACAAAAAAACATGCTATGAGATTATTTTGTTTTGAGTCTGCAAGGTGCCACTGAAAAAGATAAAAGAAATAAAGATGAATGCTTGGGTAAATAGAGGCCAATGCGACAAACACACTATGTACACTCAGTTTGCCATAATTACTACAAATTTAGGAAGAGAGGTTTCAGGTTTAAAAACTGAATATAAACTGCCTATTGATTCTCAAAATTTGGTAATTTGATAATTTATTATTTGTTTAGCCTAATTTTCAGGTTGAACCATGTGCATTCACCATTTAGTTCAATTTTTTCAGGCTATATTGATGTAATATAAGTCCAAAGCAACTAGTTCCTTGGACTGTAAGTTTCTTAATGACAGGATTCATATCTGGTTCATGTTCCTTATCTATACATTTTTTGAAGATAGTTTTGCTTATAATATAAAACATATAATAAGGAATATTTATAACTTTTCTGGTTGAGTAATATAAATTTCCTTTCATAAGTGTACTCTGCTTTTGTTTTATGGAATGGTCTCTCTTCCATCATGGACAGTCTTGGTGGGCAGTGACACTGGTAGCAATCTCCCCCTATGAAAGCAGAAGTACTGATGACCTCCCTCTCTCTGTTAGGTGATGGGCTTATGAACCAATGTCAGTCAATTGATCACCAGGAAAACTTTAAAACATAAATAAGTAATGCCAGAATGGGAAGTGTGGTGAAGTAACAATGGAGTAATTACCAGCAGTTTTATGCTCAAAACTGCTCCTTTGGTTTCTGCTGCTATTTCTGGTTCTCTGCATTCTTTTGGCTCCTGCCCAACTCCCATTTTGAGCCTCTAGCACATAGCCAATTCTGTGGGCCTCCTAATACTCTTCTCGTCAACACGCTTTATTTAAAATTAGAATTTATTTCTACCGCCTCTAACAAATAACCTTACTGATATGATATTTGTGGTTTTACTCATTGACTCATAATCATGAGTCATTGATGAATAAATATGAGTAAATAAATACATAAATCAGGTTCTATGCAAAGTGAAGAAAATACTGATTATTTAATGACTCCAAAATACTTAATTTACCTGTAAATTAATCCTTACAGAAACAATTTTAGCAATCCTTACAAAAATTTTTAGAGGACTAATCTACTATTCGGATATGTTGAAGAATAATTTTTTCTTCAGAATTTTACAGCTGCTTCCTTTCTGCTCCTTGTTTAAGTCAGATGAAAATAGTAAATGGAAAGATTAAATATAATTCAAAGAAGCTGAATGATTAACTATACTCCTACTTGCTAACATTCAATAAATTAACCAATCAGTTGATCATTCTGTAGACATTTATTAGGTACTTAATATGTCTCAGGCATTATACTTTGCCTTATAAGTACAAGGTTGAATAAACACTAAATGATGACAAGGTACCTGTCCTAAGAAGGAATCATTCTAGTCGTGGAGGGATAAAGATGTAAAATAGCATAAGCTCTGTGCTGGATTTTTTGTGCAAATGCAATGAAGGCTTGATGAAGGAGTACCTATCTGGGAAGGGGAGGAGGAAAGTAAGTTTGTCAAAGCAGAGAAAATGATGCTGGTTCAATATTGCAAGAGGGAAGAGATTTTTACAGGTGGAAGGAACAAGGGGTAAGGGGATAAAGTTGATAAATCATAAGGGGTATATCATAGTGGCTTGTTGCTGCTATTTTTACAGAGTGTACAGGATGTACAGGGTGTACAGGTTACACCAACATTTTGTATTGAATATGGTTTTTTAACTACTCTCTCTTTTATTAATTCACATAGGTAAACTATAAATTCAAGGTCAGGAATTTCCCTGACCATGTTACACAAAAATAATGTAAACATGTCATACACTTGCAGCATAAATCTTCATATTTTCTGTAGATACAGAGATTTATCTGAAAATGGAATTATCTGCTATGAGCAAAACTGAATTTGAACACTAACCATGTTAAATTCTTATTCATTTTTATTGGGAAGGCATATTCCTTTCCATACTTTTGGGTGTTAGGCCAGCTAACGTCAATTTTTTATGGCTTCCACATTCACCCCCAACATACTTGACCCATAGAGGTGAAGTGTAAAATGAAAAGTAGTAAATTTCCTGTACTCGGCCTTGAGTGTATGTGATTTGGAGTGTGAGGGAGGGAACTAGGAAGCAATGATTGAGATGTTTCTATGCTGTCATCGTGATGTTGTTAATGATCTTATATTCACAGGCAGTTACAAAATGCCTTTCTGCACGTAAATCAATGAAACTAGAGCATACTCTCACACCATGCACAAAAATAAACTCTAAATGGTTGAAAGACTTAAATATAAGACAAGACACTATTAAACTCCTGGAAGAAAACATTGTCAAGACACTCTCAGACATCAGCCTTATTAATGTTTTCTCCGGTCAGTCTCCCAAAGCAACAGAAATCAGAGCAAAGATAAACCAATGGGACCTAATCAAGCTGACAAGCTTTGCACAGCAAGGGAAACCAAAAAGAAAACTAAAAGACAACTTACAGAATGGGAGAAAATTCTTTCAAATGACACAACTGACAAGGGCTTAATCTGTAAAATATAAAAACAACTGATGCGGCTCAACCACAAAAAAGCCAACAACCCCATTGAAAAATGGGCAATGGACCTGAATAGACGTTTCTCCAAAGAAGATATACAGATTGCCAACAAGCACATGAAAAACTGCTCAACATCACTGATGATTAGAGAAATGCAAATCAAAACTGCCATGAGATACCACCTCACACCAGTCAGAATGGCCATCAATAACAAGTCCACAAACAACAAACGCTGGAGGGGGTGTGGAGAAAAGGGAACCCTCCTGCACTGCTGGTGGGAATATAAGCTGGTGCAGCCACTATGGAAGACAGTGTGGAGGTACTTTAGAAAACTCTACATAGAACTACCATATGACCCAGCAATCCCACTCTTGGGCATATATCCAGACAAAAATTTCCTGGAGAAAGATACTTGCACACGCATGTTCACTGCATCACTATTCACAATAGCCAAGACATGGAAACAACCCAAATGTCCATCGACAGATGACTGGATTAGGAAGATGTGGTATATATACACGATGGAATACTATTCAGCCATAAAAAAGGATAAAATAATGTCATTCGCAGCAACATGGATGGAATTAGAAACCCTCATACTGAATGAAGCAAGTCAGAAGGAGAAAGACAGATGTTATATGAAATCTCTTATAACTGGAGTCTAAAACACTGCACAAATGAACATCTCAACAGAAAAGAAAATCAGGACCTTGGGAAACAGACTTGTGGTTGCCAAGGGGGTGGGGGGGTGAGGGAGGGGTGGGAGGGAATGGTGCTTTAATGATGGAATAGCAAGGAGCTCCAACTGTATTGCACGGGGAACTATATCTAATCAATGTGACAAATCCATATATGTACATGTAACCGGGTCACCACGCTGTGCAGTTGGAAAATCTGACAGAAATCTGTAAACCAGTTATAATGCAAATAAATAAATAAATAAATAAATAAATAAATAAAAATAAAATAAAATGCTTTTCTCCTCAGGTTCATCTTTGCCTTTATTCATTTTTGTTAAACATGTACAAAGAACTTAATGTTATTCTGTATTATGTATATCACACTCACTTTTTTATCCATGTTCTTTTTCTGGCTACTGTCTATTATGTGGGAGTATTTGTTTAGCCCAAATCACTTACTACTTTATCAGGTGTAAGTGATTTTAAACAAGTGTATAAAATGTATGCAAATTAATGTTGTCCCTTGAACAACACAAGCTTGAACTATGTGTATCAGTTTATACTTGGATTTTTTTTCAGCAAATACATACTACAATACTACATGATCTACTGTTAGTTGAGTAAGTAGATATGGAATCTTGGATTTCAAGGGCCATCTATAAAGTTAAACAGGGATTTTTCAACTGCGTGAAAGGTGAGCACCCCTAATCTCCACTTGTTCAAGGATCAACAGCATATGAGAAGATTGTAAAACTATTGTCACTAAGAACTGAAGGCTTTAGTTACTATCATTGAATATAGCTGCTCATTTTAGGACAGAAGGAATTGAATGGAGTAGTGGTCAAAGGGACAACTCATGCCAAAATTTCTCAGATTATTTATATTTGCACTCTAGGAATACAAGACCTCTGTTCTCTTAATGATGAGAAACAATGGAATAAAGCCACTGACTTGAGTGGTATGGTTATTGCTGGACTCAGTATGACTGGTTGTTATCCCTGCTCTTTTAAGAGTATCTTGTAGGTCCTGCCTAGCATATGGTAATTAAGCCACACATATCTGGCTACAGAAAACAGAATGGGATGATTTACACCAAGAGTTGGGAGATGAGGCAGAAAATGGTGAATGGCTACCCTGCATGTATAAATTGCTGGAGAAGGGGCAATAATTTGGCCAGACATGCCAGCTTTATAGTGTTGAGTTTAACACTCCAGAATTAGGCTGAACTTTTACCCAAATAAGAGAACAAATGTCCCTAGCTCAAGAGGAATTTCTTATTGGTGACTGGAGCAGTGAGAAAAGAACTTCAGTGAAAAAGAGATAATGGGGTCTTTTGGAGACAAACCATTTGGAATAGCATCTCTCAGTTTTCACGTTTGCCTCCAGGATGGAGCTTCATGTGCCTACTATTACCCAAGTAGTTGTTTCATGAGCATGCCCTAGTGAAAAGGCAGCCAGAGATTCAGTTGCCCAGAGGACTAAGTCTTAGGAAAAGCTAATCTGGATCTAGGGTCAGGTAGGTGCTGCTACTCTGGGCAGTAACAAATTCAGAGATGTCAAAAGGACTATGTGCTCTGGGCTTGACTATATGTTTGGGGAATGGGAGAGAAATTAGAACTTCTTCTCCATTCTGAAGCAGAGATACCTGTCTATTTTCCCCTGGAGCCATGAATATATTTTCACTGAACATCTTGCAGGGTAAGGAAAGAGAAAAACAGCCCTAAAAAGATTGCTCACTCTTCTATGAAAAGATTCAATTTGTTCTGAAATTTAGACAACCTGCCTCAATTCTGAAGATAGTTGTTCTGAAATTTAGACAACTATCTTCATAGAGTATTTTGCTGGAATTTTCTTTTTGAAGGCAATGTCAGGAAGAAAAAAAATCTAATATAAAAAGTTGAGTTTTTAAAAAAATTTCTGGTCAAAATAGTGTTTAAAATTCTACTGACTACCCAATTCTTAAAGTAAGTAATTTGTAATGCTCTTCTGCTTTTGTCATGTTGTAATGAAGAGAATAATAGCAGGATATCAAATAGTTTTTGAAAAGTTGCTGTGGCTGTGGCGAAGGCCGGCAGCTACAGCTCCTGTTAGCCCCTAGCCTGGGAACCTCCATATGCCGTGGGTGTGGCTCTACATAAAAGGCAAAAAGACAAAAAAAAGTTGGATTTCTATACCTTAGGTTACCAAAGAAATGGTCTCTTGTTTTCTCTCTCATGTTTCTGGAAAACATGTTATACATTTATATATTTTTTTCTTATCTGATATTAAATTCATGTCTTTTACTCTCCTCTTTGACCCTTTTTAGCAAATGCCTATATTCTTTTAACATTCTGCCTCCTTTTTAAAATTGAAATATAGTTGACATACAGTATTATGATGATACTTTCAGGTGTACTACATAGTAATGACATTTCATACATTATGAAATGATCACCATAAATCTAGTAACCAAGAGTCCCCACACAAATTTATTACAATATTATTGACAATATTTCTTATGCTGTATTTTACATACATGTGACTAACTTATTATATAACTGGAAGTTTATATCTCTTAATCCCCTTGATATATTTCACCCATCCTTCACCCACTTTCCCTCTGGCAACTACCTATTTATTCTTTGTATCAGTAGTCTGTTTTGTTTTGTTTGTTTGTTTAGGTTCCATGTATAAGTGAGATCACATGGCGTATTTTCTCTGTCTGACTTATTTCACTTCTTTTTAGATCCATCTGTGTTTTCACAATGGCAAGGTTTCATTTTTTTATGGCTGAGTAATATTCTATTGAATATTTGTACATATGTATATATATGTATATACCACATCTTCTTTATCCATGCATCTGTTGATGGACATTTAAGTTGCATCCATACTTTGATATTGTAAGTAATGCTGCAGTTAACATAAGAGTGCATATGTCTCTTCCAGTTAGTGTTATTGTTTCCTTTGTGTAAATACCCAGGTGTAAAACTTGCTGGGTTATATGGAAGTTATGTTTTTAAATTTTTGAAACTTCATATTGTTTTCCATTCTTGCTGTAACCAGTTTACATTCCTACCAACAATGTATGGGGTTCCCTTTCCTCTACATCCTCACCAACCATTTTTATTTGTTGTATTTTTGATGATAGCCCCTCTGACTGGTGTTAGGTGGTTTCAACTTGAAACTCCCTGATTATTGGTGATGTTGAATAGCTTTACATGTGTCTGTTGGTCACTTGTATGTATTCTTTGGAAAAATGTTTATTCAGCTCTTCTGCTCATTTTTAATTCACATTGTTTGTTTGAGGTTGTGTTGTATGAGTTCTTTGCATATTTTAGATATTAATCCCTTATTCGATATGCTGTTTGCAAATATCTTCTTGAAATCATTATGCTTTTTGGTTTGTTGATAGTTTCCTTCACCATGAAAAATCTTTTTAGTTTCATTTAATCCCTTTTGTTTATTTTTATTTCTATTTTTTTTGCCTGGTTAAACAGCCTCCAAAATATTGCTAAGACCAATACCAAAGAATGTGCTGCCTGCTTTCTTACAGGAGTTTTATGGTTTAGGTACTATATTTAAATCTTTAATCCATTTGAGTTTATTTTTGTGTATGGTGTTAGCAAGTAGTTCAGTTTTATGCCTTTGTATATATCTGTCCAGCATTCCCAGAACAATTTATTGAAGAGAAAATTTCTCCCATTGCCTGCTATATTGTAGAGTAATTGACTATATAAATGTGGGTTTATTTCCAGGCTTTCTATTCTGTTCCACTGATCTATGCATTTGTTTTTGTGCTAGGGTTATTCTGCTTTGATTACTGTAGCTTTGTAGTCTAGTTTGATGCCAGGGAGTGTGATACCTCCAGTTTTTCCTTATTTCTCAAGATCATTTTGGTTATTCAGGGTCTTTTGTGTTTTCATACGTATTTCAGAGCTGTATGTTTTATTTCTGTGAAAAATGTTTTTGGTATTTTGATAGGGGTTGAAATGGATCTGAAGATTGCCTTGGATAGTATGATCATTTTAACAATATTAATTATTCCAATCCATGAGCAGAGTATATCTTTCCATTTGTTTGTGTCATCTTCAGTTTCTTTAATCAATGTCTTATACTTTTCAAAGTACAGGTCTTTCACTTATTTGGTTACTGTGTTTATGACTTTCTCTATATAGTATAATATGATATCTACAAACAGTGGCAGTTTTACTTCCTTCTTTCTAATCTGGATTCCCTTTATTTCTTTTTCTTCTCTGATTGCTCTTCTATGACTTCTAATACTGTGTTGAATGAAAGTAGCAAGAGTGGGCATCCTTCTCTTGTTCCTGATCTTAGAGGGAATGCTTTCAACATTCTGTCTCCTTTTGCTAAGGTGTGCCCTGTATTTGAAAAGAATTTGCAGGAGGTTAGATATATGCTTTCTTTTCTCAGTCATCAGAGAGAAAAAAATCAAAGGAATTTTTCCTGACTTTGAATACCGCAAGAGAAAAGGACTTAGATCCAAGGAATCTAATTTCTAATCCTAATTCCTCTATTTATTGTAAGTCTGTTGTAAAAGTATTTCAGTCTCTCTGAGCATCAGCTTTTCACATAAACATAATGATGATTATAGTTAACATTTACTTTAGAATGGTTTTAAAGGTCAAATAGGGTAGTATTTGTGTGAGTCTTTCATGAATTGTAAAGTGTTATTACTGGTGAAACTGTATTGCTGTATTATTTAAAAAAGGCTCACGGACAATTTTGAACCCATGAGAACATGGATAGCTTTAATGAGTTCTTGAGTCCTTGGTGTATTAAGTAACAATATTCCCTTTCTCCTATATACCAGGCACAATTTTATGGACTGAAGACATGACAGGAAATAGGCTCTCCAAGGGTTAGGCAAAATCATGTGACCATAACTGCCTTTAAACTTGGAAATGAATCTTTTGTTCCATTGGGATTCTTCAGTGAAAGTGTGGATTTGTTCAATTAGGCCTAGTCTTCTGAACATAAAGGCCATAGTCTGTCCTCATCATTTCTGACTGGCTACTCTCCTAGAAAATAAGACAACTGTATTTTCCTGTGGCCCTTTTGGTACCTGAACTGGCTTTTTTTTTTTTTTTTGGTTGCAGTGAAATGTGTTCTTTTGACTTCAATACTAGGTTTCCCCCAGGGTTTATCTGATTTTGACTTTTTCTAAGTCACTTGTCTGACTTCAGTTAACATCTAGGTCAGTCATTTGTTCTAACTTATGTCACAACTCAATTTCACAGCAACTCCCTACCCTGATAATCCCAAGAACCTGTTCTTAACTTTGAAGTAATGAGAAGTTTGTAAGTTCACTATCACTTTTTTTTTTGGTGCACATTCTTTATTACAAAAACAGATTTTTTTAAAGTTCTATTTTTGAGTATAATAAAAAACTATCTTGAATAATAGACAACAAATCCATTGTCTTTGTTAAATACAAAAAATAACTTTTTTTTTGTTTAGAGAGTCATTGTGCCCTTTTTTCATAAAATTTTCATTTTTTAATAATGATTTTTATTTTTCTATTATAGCCGATTTACAGTGTTCTATCAATTTTCTGCTACACAGTAATGTGACCCAGCCACATATACATGTATACATTCTTTTTTCTCACATCATCATGCTCCATCACAAGTGACCAGACATAGTTCCCAGTGCTATACAGCAGGATCTCATTACTTACCCATTCCAAAGGCTAGAGTTTTCATCTATTAACCCTAAATTCCCAGTCCCTCTCAATCCCTCCCCCTCAATCCTTCCCCCTCCCTCTGGCAACCACAAGTCTGTTCTCCATGTCCATGATTTTTCTTTTCTGTGGAGTGGTTTATTTGTGCCCTATATTAGATTCCATATATAAGTGAAATCATATGGTATTTGTCTTTCTCTTTCTGACTTACTTCACTTGGTATGAGAGTCTCTAGTTCCACCCATGTTGCTGCAAAAGGCATTATTTTGTTCTATTTTATGGCTGAGTAGTATTCCACTGTGTATGTATACCACATCTTCTTAATCCAATTGTCTGCTGATGGACATTTAGGTTGTTTCCATGTCTTGGCTTTTGTGAATAGTGCTGCAGTGAACATGCGGGTGCGTGTGTGTTTTTCAAGGAAATTTTTGTCTGGGTATATGACCATGAGTGGGATTGCTGGGTCATATAGTAGTTCTACGTATAGTTTTCTAAGGTAACTCCATACTGTTTTCCAGAGTCGTTGTACCACCAACAGTGCAAGAGGGGTCCCTTTTCTCCACACCCTCTCCAGCATTTGCTATTTGTGGACTTGTTAATGATGGCCATTCTGACTGGTATGATGTGGTACCTCCACACCAAAAATAAATAGTAACCCCCCACAAAATACAAAGGGATGCTCTTGCAAAGAAGTAGCACCCCAAGACTACAGTTTGGCTTCCCTAATCTCACAGAAAAAGAAAAACATAAGCAAAATGAAGAAGCTCAGAAACCATTCACTATCCCTTCTTCCTTGGGGTGTTTAGTTCAGCAGTTCAAATTTTTTTCCTTTTTTTTTTTGCTTTTTAGGGCTGCATCTGTGGCATACGGTGGACCCTAAACAAGGGGTCAAATCTGAATTACGGCTGCTGACCACAACCACAGCAACAGCAATGTGGGATGGAGTCACATCTGTGACCTACACCACAGCTTATGGCAATGCTGGACACTTAACCCCTTGATCAAAGCCAGGGAATTTAATCCGCACTCTCATGGCTACTAGTCAGGTTTGTTACCTCACTGGAACTGCCAGCAGTTCAATTTAACATCAAGAGATTGGATTAAGATGGCAGAATAGAAGGACTGGAGCTCAATTTCTCTCCCAAAAAAGAGCAAAACTACAACCAAATGCCAAGCAACCTTCAACCAAATGGACTGTAAACTTCCAAAAAAAGATATTCTGCTCCAGAATACAAAGAGGAGACCACATCAAGAGGTAGGCGGCTACTACGTGATAGAAACAACCCCATACCTCCCAGGTGGGAAGCTCCACAGAATGGAAAGTAAACTGTATCACAGAGACAAAGCTACAGGACAGAGAGTTCTGAGCCCCACATCAAAACCCCACGCCTGGGGATCGGGCACAGGGAGAAAGAGCCCCCAGAGCATCTGGCATTGAAGGCCAGTGGGGCTTGTGTGCAGGAGCTCCACAGGACTGGGGGAAACAGAGACCCCACTCTTGAAAGGCACACACAGACTTTCACATGCACTGGGTCCCAGGACAAAGCAGTTTCCATAGGAATCAGGGTGGAACCTGACTGCAATTCTTGGAGGATCTCCTGGGAAAACAGGGGTGACTGTGCCTTGTTGTGGGGGAAGGGCATTGGAGGTGAAGCTCTTGGGGACATTCAGCAGCCTGCATTTCTCTGGAGGTGGCCATTTCTGGGAAAATCTTGTCCCTCGCATCAGAGCTGAGAAGTCCCAGGCAAAAGAACAATCCAGGTGGGATCTCAGCCCCACCCACCCATCAGAAAACAGGCTGCCTAAAGACCCCTCAGGCACACAGCCAGCCTCTAATCTCATCCAGAGATAAAGCCCCATCCATCAGAGGGAGGGGAATCGACCCCACCTACCAGTGAGCAGGTATCAATCCCTCCCATCAGGAAGCCTACAGCAAGCTCCCTCCATACCAACTTGAGCCACAGGGGAGGCAAACACCTGAACTAAGAGAGGCTACAAGTGTATTGTTGACACAAAGGTCACCACAACAAAAACCTTCAAAAATGAAAAGACAGAAAACTCTAACTCAGATAAGGGAGAAAGAGAAAAGCCCAGAAAAACAGCTCAGTGATGAGATTATCAGCCTCCCAGAAAGACTTTAGACGGTTGATGCTGAAGATGATGCAAGGCATTGGAAATAGACTGGAGGCAAAGATTGATCATTTACA
>PVHT021183586.1:0-114835 GCA_004024745.2 Catagonus wagneri
TAGGGGTCTAACAGGAGCTGTAGCTGCCAGCCTTCGCCACAGCCACAGCAACGCGGGATCCGAGCTGCGTCTGCAACCTTCACCACAGGTGAAGGATCCTTAACCCACTGAGCAAGGCCAGGGACTGAACCTGCAACCTCATGGTTCTTAGTCGGATTCGTTAACCACTGAGCCATGAAGGGAACTCTGGTCTTTTTGCTATAGATTAAAAATATGATCTGCTCTGCCCTTTATGATCTCCTCAAGTTCATACCTCAGTTTTCTTTTCTGTAAAAGAGGGTGTCTAAATTGATGCTTGGCAAAAAAAAGATGCTCATGAAATATTGGTTATGTCATTGTCATTAGCAGCAGCAGCAGCAGCAGCAGCAGCAGCAGCAGCAGCAGCAGCAGCATCTTTTGGTCTCTGTTTCAGTTAGTATAGCAAATCTATCCAAACACTAATGCAAAATCCCAGGAATCTTGTAACTCAGTCTTCTCCCCAGCTTCCATTTGCTTGTAATTAACTATTTTTTCTTTTTTTTCCCTGCTACCCTGCCCTAACTCAAATGTTCGTCATCACTATCCAGAACAATTCCAACAGCCCCCACCTCGTCATCTGCAATTTATGCTCAACTAGCCCCAGAGTTCAGCTCTGAAACAGACCTCATTAAAATTCTAAGCCCTGGTGCCACTACATAGTTTGGACAAATTTCCTGTCCTCCACATTTCCTGGTTTCTTCATTTGAAAACAACAATAGACCTTTCTTATGGAAATGTTGTGATGCTCAAGTGCTTTCAGAACCTTTGATTTCATAAAGCACCATGCAATATTAGTTATTATTAATATGTAAACTAACAGAAGCCTGCTTTAGAAGAATTCTAAGTATATATTAGATGTGATTGGGTTTATCCTTACATTTTCAAAATAGTTTACATCATTCATTAAATAAAATTACATGCATTTAGTCTGGAATAAGATTGGACCACACATAAAAAAGGAATGTGTCAGGAAAGTGTAAATCACTCATTACATGATTTTTTTGTGTGCCACTATTTCCCAGAACTGGGGACACAATGTGTTTGTTCTGTTTTTACTCTTAGTGTAAAAAAGGCACACTCAAAGTGACTTTCAAACTAGGTAGTGGATTCTCCCTAAAATGACAGCAGATTTATTAGTTGAAGAATGTTAAACTCAACATATGGAACACTGTTATTACTGCTGCTCTCACTGATGTTATTGACAATGCCCAATTACATGTACTTATTTTGAGTACTTAAATGTGCAAGGTCCTGTGCTAAGGCATTTAAAAACATTATTTCATTTAATTCATATAACAGTCCTGTAAGATTGAGCTCTTATGGTCATTAAACAGTAACATAAATATGTAAACATACAGAGAAAACTAAAAAAAGATGAAGTAACACTAATTGGACCAGTGTATTAAACAAGCTGTATAACGTGATCTCTATTTTCTTTTCTGTTCTTCAAAATATTCCTATGGACAGATATCTTTCCACTTTTACATATAAGGAAAACAAGGCCTATAAATAACTTGCCATATAGCACAGAGTTAGTTAACGTTGAGCTGGTCTCCGAACCTCTGTCTGCCTGGACCTTTATATGATAACAATATACATGTAAGAGTAATGTGGTTAACTATAATTGATTCATTCCTTTCCATTGGTTATTGTTGAAGCTCCTAGCTTGGAGAGGCTTGAATATTTTCTCTGTCCTGCTTATCATTCTTTGTTCTTGTTTTCTAGTTTCTGAGTCAAATGTCGACCAGCTTTGTCTGTTCTTGGGATCTATTTTCTATATGATCCGTCAGACTTTTGCTTATTTTCTTTCTAGACCTGATCTAAGGATTACAGAAGGATTGGAAATGTGACAAGTTAGTTTTATTCATCTGATAAAACATCTTAAACATAACATATGTTATACTGGTGAGTCTCCAGGCTGACAAGCAAATTGTTTTGGTAAATCTTTTGAGTTCCTTCATTTAATCATGCAAGTTTAAGTTGAGATAGTTTTCCTAATAAATAAAGTTACAAATATACAAGAATGAAACACTCAGAATAGGTCTCAGTTCACAAAAGCAATGATTGGTGAAGCTCTGGAGAAACTGTCTTAAGTGTAAGGCGACAAATTATACAAATGTGTGTAACTACAGCTGTTGAGAAACTTGGTTCCTTTCCTCAGGTAAATAAGTAACTCATTAAAAAGGAATACCACATTTTTGTGACTTAAAATTTCATGTGCACTTAAAGAATATATGCCTGTTTGCATAAAGTACTGTGAACATTTGTACTTGAACATGTTATTCCTTAGGTGCAATATGACAAAAGATTGACACGAATCAAAAATAAGATTTTTACATTTATATGTATCATTATTTTAACATTATAAATAGACATTCAAATGTGTGTACACCAGTATATCATTGCCAAGTGCATCTAGGAAATAGATTTGTGTCTTTAATAATGAATTTATCAATATATTATCCAACTTATCAGTTGGGGTTTAAATTGCTTATAAGTTAATCTTGCAGTAAAAATTACCATTTTGGAAGATGAAAAAGTTATGCCCCAGAGAAATTTTCAATAAATGAGACAACATAATTTATTTAAGTCAGAGTTAATGACAATATTTTTGTACTGTTACTCATTTTTTATTAGCAAATTTGATATAAATTGAAGTAGGTGTACAAATTACCATGTTTCATTTCCATACATGTGTATTTAAGTATAAATAAATAAATATTGTACTTCATTAATCAAGGTAAGATTACATACAGATTATATATATTGCAGCTAATTTAAATATTATTTTTAACCATGCACATAAAAAAAGTACATATATAAATATATTTATATATTAATGATTTAACTTGTTTTGCAGTTATGATAGTAGTGTGAACATGTAATTTACAGACTGCCATTTCAAAGGACAGATTGGTCAATGATATAATATGTAACATTTATTTTATATAAATGAGTTTTGTATCTAATCGATTTTTATTTACATAAATATTTTGATAATTATACTTTAAATACAAAAATTTTTAATTGAATTGTTTTAACATTAATTGAAGCATTCTTCCCTCTGGAATTAATCCATTTGAAAGGTTCATAGCATGTGAGAAATTATCATGGTAAATTTGGTTATTCCTATTACCATTTTTTGTGATATGGAATGGATACCTAAGGCATATGTCAAAAAATACCTAAAATATATTACTGCTAGCTGTATAACAGAAAGGTTGGAACTCATAGAAACGCATGTTTGAGAAAAATTATTTAAAGCTTTTAAAATGTTTTTAATCTATGTGAATTTCTCAAGATTTACCTCAGCAATAATATTATTATTACTAGCAAAAATGATAATTGAGTGATTACTATGTCTAGAAAATATGCTAGGACCTTTATATTTATTTTTAAATTTAATATTCATAACATTGGTAGGAAACATCTATACCTTTTTTGTATAGATTAGGATATGGAAACTAAGGCTGATTAAGTGACCTGCAGAGGATAATTTTATAAATAAGTTTTTGAGAAGTGAAGAATGTCCAGAAATTGACATATACCTGTACATCAAAGATAAATCAGTCATTATGTTATTGTTCTTGGAATAAACTTTAAAAGGGTTCAGAATATATCACAAGGACTAACAAACACAAGTGGGGGAAGCTGACTTTGTGATTTGTTGGATTTTCTCTCAACAAATATCAACAGATACTACTGGATTCTCATGCAAAATCATGAAGATTACATAGACTTAGATAAAAGGAAGTAAGCTTTTTAGTTACTTATTTTGCTGTTTCTTCCATAATGTTCTTGTTTACATTCATTGCCACTATATGTATATTTTTACATATGTAAATTTGTATGTACATGTCAATTTATACACACATATACAAACATTTAAACTGTTTTCAAACCCTTTGCAAGTTCCAGTTTGGTGTGAAATTATTATGATGTTAATTGACTTTCAGTGCATATAGGTTTTTGTATATAAGACACAGAAAAGGAAAAGGCAAAAATTTATAAAAGAAGGGAAAGGAACTAGAAAATAAAAATGAGAACTTAGGAAATTGGAATCAGAGGAAATTGATTTATATGAACTGAAGATTGTAGGAAACTTCTTACATTTATTTGATCAAAACTTTCTGGAAAAGGGAAAAAAAACCAGCTAATATAGCCCCTCCTCCATGAAAAATGCAGGAGTACTTTATAATTAAATTTTATAAAGGTATCTTCGGTTCTTTGAGTTTTAAATGTGAGAATGCGAAGAGAAGAGATCTGAAATAGCTTGTCAAACAGAGGCAAAGAGATTTTCCAGGGGCTACAGTTCAGATGGCAATGTGCCATGCCAAGATGGGAGCCATACAGATGAAGGTGGCTGGCTAGTGCAGAAAAAATACAAGTTGAAAAGCAATGATGAGACTTAAACAATTTGTCTATAGTGAGTTTAGAGTTTATAAAACTGGTGACAGGAAAATATATTCAACTCAATATATGTTATGGTTATGGTTATGGTAAGTTTATTGTGCAGAGGTAATTTAACAGGAACTGTTGCAAGAGAAGTATGTAACTTTAGTAATACAACTAAAGTTTTCCGTTCTAGTTACTAACGTTTTATAGATGAGGTTGATCTATAAGTAGTTATCACAGTGTATCAGGCTCAGGAGTCAGTCACAGCCCTTTTGTGCATAGCCCATTACAGTTAGGACACCAGAAAAATATTTTTGGAGGCCTGCAGAGATGACACAGGGAATTAAAAGATACATTAATGGCTAAACCCTAGCCATTGTAAGGAGCCTTAATTATTGTGGAGCAGAAGAAAATATCCAAAACATATGCCACACCCTAGCAGAATATGGTTAAATATTAACAGAGGTGAGTTTATTGGTGTCTGACAATTAGAAAGTATGTTTGCCCTATGTATGTAGTCTTGAAGACCAGTATAATTATCCTCTTGCTGCTGCTACAGAGAGATCTATTGATACTAAACATAGGCATTCAATAAGCAGAAAAAAGGCTCTGGACAATGGAAAACCAATGACATGAATTCTTCCTTGATCTAACTTCACTCATATGTGCTATTGACTCTACCCTAGCTGCCTGTGGATTATAAATTGCCTTGTCAGCCCTACTGCTCACTAGAGCTCACAAAGCCCCTCTCGGACCTTCCACCGGACTAGGATGATGTTCTGGTCTAGGTAGGGTTCACGCTCAGAAAGAGCGTACACACGCAGCAGCAAGTAGAACTGTGCCTACAAAGATTCCGTTATACTCAGCCTATCAGAGAGAACCTTGAGGGTTCTGCTTTGTGACGCCTCAGGGAGAAGAGTGGTCACTTGCCCCTCAAGTAGACTTTGGTCAGCTGCCTTCTGAACCGTCAAGATGCCTATGTCCTCTCTTTCAGCAGCCGTTTTGTCTCATATGATATCGATCAACAATGTGCCTCCTCCTCCACTTCGCGGGATTCCAAGTGAGTGGGGAAAGCCCTAGAGGGTCTGCCAAAGTTTTCAGCTGTACTGAAATGGGGCATCGATAGGCACACTAGGAATTTTAGTGGGGTGGAAAGAGCCTAGATGTTTAATCCAACTTTGTCCTCTTGAAGCCATTTCCATTTTCTAGGTCTCCAGTGCTTTACTTAGTAAAATGAGGATCTTTATGAGCTCTTAGAGCTTCAAATAACACAATTCTTTTGAAGAGGAGAGAAAAACAAAGGCTTAGAAAGACCACAGGGCTTACCAGTGTCAGGCCCCTTGTTTCTGATGGGTCTTCTGGTGCCTATCTAGAGTAGTTTTACTGCCCTTTGTGAGCAAATTAATACATAATTTTTACTAGAATTCTTATTTAAAATTTTTAAGGAAAAAAGACAGATGATTCTCATCCTTGCTCTGAAATTTATTCCCATTTTAATTTTCTGGGTCTTTTTTTACAATATCCTGAGAATTATAGAGTTAAATATTTTGATGTTTATACAGTTTACAATATTTTCCTACTTCAGTCAGCCTAACTCAGCACATTTTTCTCAAGACTTCTTTTCATAGCCATCAAATTCATAGATCCATTAACTGACCACCAGCATACTGACTAATAATATATATAGTCAGTCCTAGTGATGGTTGAGATTTAAAAATCTTTTAGATACTGGCAGTAAAAATTGTGACCCTCTCAACTTCAACAAAGCATTTACCCTACTATTTTAACTTTCATTTGATAGATTTCTAGTATTGAAAAAGCTAACCCATCTATTCTTTTATCTTCCTGTGAGAGTTGACTCTTTTATGTGTATATATTTTAAAATTAATGTTCATAGTCTCCAGGGACAAAGTTGTCACAGACAGCAGTTGGTATCTTTTGAAAGGCTATCCTTGTGTCTTGAACAGCTTTAGATGAAGTCCTCAGGTTAAATCAAATTAATTCCTACATATGTTATTTAATACATTTTCATTATTGTGGAAGACTTCTTGTATGTAGTCAGTTATACTTCAATGCAAGCTGAAATAAGTATTAAATGGAATTTTGCAAAAATCCACAGTTTCTACTGTACAGGAAAAAAATTCACCCTAAGACAGCTTCTTTTTTTAGCATCCTAGGAAGTGCAGTAGCTGGGACTTAAAAATATCAAATTAATTTAGAATCAATGGGATATGTTCTACCCTCTGTAGTGTCTCCCAAGGACACTTAACTTGTGTGAAGTGATTAAAAGATGAAAAATCAGCAGCAATTTAGATCTCAGCACTGAATAGAGCATAATGGAAAGCAGTGGAGTTCCCGATTTTCCTTTTAGATGTTTCTGCTTGATGTTCTGTGTGTGACTTCTCTTTGGAGACATGTCCCGCTTGCTTAGTAGCTGTGTCTTTGTGCTAGCTCTAGCTAGGTGGCAATTTCCCTTAGTGAAATTGTCAGTGCTGAAACAATGATCTCATGACAGAGTATGTGAAAGTGATTTTAATCCATAATGTGGGTGAGTCTGAATTATAAAGAAGATATTAAAGGGAATGATTGCAAATGCAATGGACATGCATAGGGAGGTTCAGTTAAGGACCTTAAAGAAAATTTAGGCATTATACACATTCTTGTTTACTTTGGATGAAGTTAGCTGCGTTATGTTTAGTGAGTCATGTCTACGCACTCTTTAAGTTTTATTGAGGGCTTCCTATAAGCAATGTGTAAGCATTTTATGTTGTTAGTTCATTCACTTCTTACAAGGACCTATGAGCTCTGTGGTAGGCAGAATAACAGCCCTCAATGACTTCTGTATCCTAATCCCCTGAATTTGTGAATATCCCATGTTGTTTGGCAAGTGGAATTAATATTGCTGATGGAATTAAGGATGCTAATCAGCTGACCTTGAGATAGGAGAATATTCTGAATTATCTGTAATCACAAGGGTTCTTATAAGTAGAAGAGAGAAGCACATGAGTCAGATCCAGAGTGAGAAAGGCTCAGTTGGCCACTGCTGTCTTGAAAGATGGAAGGGGACCATGAGCCAAGGAATCCCGGCAGCCCTAGATCTGGAAAACGCAAAAAAACAGATTCACCTAGAGCTTTCATAAGGATGCAGTCCTACTGACAATGTGATTTTAGCCTAGTGAGACCTGTTTCAGACTTCTGATTTCCGGAACTATGAGGTAGTAAAGTTGTGTTGTTCTTAATACAGTAAGTTTGTGGCAATTTTTTACAATAGCCATAGAAAACTAACACATATTCTATTTTACTGTTAGGGATAGTGAGGCTTAGCTTTCATACTAAAGTTCACTTAGTTGTCAAGTGGTAGAAATTCTTCATAATGTCATCCATGCGATTAATTTTCTCTGCTCATAAAAACAATGAAGTCAGCAGCACTCTGGTTTCCTCCTGGCCCACTACCGTGAAATCTCCTGCACATTTTATCAGTTAAATGATAGTTATGCATTTGTTGAGTTTTGCCATTTTGGCTACTTCAACCAATACTCTTTTGATGTAAAGAAGAGAACATATCATGCATCTTCAAACACCCATCTGATGTTGTCTCCTTAACTCTGAAATTCAGACTCACGAATACTCCAAGCAGTTAAGCTTCTTAAGTCACTTACAAATATTTTCTTTATAACTTTCAAGTCTTCTCCTTCTACAGTCTCTTTGACTTGGGTCTCTGGATTCACCATAGCGTGTTAACTCTAGTAAAGAGGAGTGTTTTCAAAAGCAAAAAGGCCATGCCGCTTTTTATTCTGTATGAGAATTGTTTTAAAAACCTTGGGGTTAGTAAAGCCTTCAGTACTTTTACCTCCTATGTGAAATATCATTTGGCTTAGCAACATGCATTGACCTGTTATTATCAAAAAATGATTTCCTGAAGAGACAAAAGGAAGAAAAATGTCCTTTTTTTCTTTTTTTTTTTTTAAGGAGATAGGAAACTGTCTTTTAGCATTTGGCTGGAGAAAAACCCTTTCACTTTTTTTTTTTTTTTTTTTTTGCCAGACCTGTGGCATGTGGAAGGTCCCAGGCCAGGGACTGAACCCACGCCACAGCAGTCACCTGAGCCTGTGCAGGGACAATGCGGGATTCTTAACCCTCTGTGTCACAAGAGAACTCCTCACACTTATGATTTGGGTTAATAAAGATTACCTTTGTTTTATTTATACTTACTAGGCTTATCCTTCTGAGAAAAGACAGTTTCAGAAATGTGCTTTACATTTTGCCTACTGGTTTATCTGGAAGAAAGAATTTCTGTGCTTGAACAAAAGGTTTTTGTTTTCCCAGTAATAATAGAATTTCAGGTTCACAAAATATTTGTAGGTACATTTTGCTTGTTCCAATATTTGAGGATGTAGAAGAAAAGAAAAATAATTCATGAGGATACCAGAGACACTTCAAGGAATTTAGAAATATGATGCTACTCCTTTGCTCTTTTTTCATTTTATGAGCATGCATTTACAGAAAACCTAGAAAAAACCCTTGTCATCTTCCTAACACTTCAAGGGCTTTTCCTGTAATTTGAGAGTTTTCAGTTCTTTAGGAGTGAAAGATTAAAGGAGTTTCAAAATATATAAGTACATATACATATATATATTTATCTTGAAAGGTGAATGTTTCTCCACTTAAAAATCTTACACCATTCAAATCCTAAGAGTACAAGTAATAAAAATGGGAGCTTGTCTTAGCAGAAGCAGATTTTGTAAGGCGTAAGGAAAGCAAGGTTGAAAAACAAGGTGAAAGAAAAGAGAAGGGATATTATAAGAAGGAATTCAATTTGGAAAAAGTGGTTGAATATTTATGTCTTTATGTTGGTGTAATCACTAATAGTCCCTATGGAAAATACCATCAGATAATTTAGGAAAGGAAATATTGGGAAATTATTTTCTCTATTTTTTTAGTGTAAAAGTGGCTTTTTGTAAATCCTAAAGGGGAAAAGATAAACATTTTATTGAAAAAGCAGTCTTTCTATTTTTTTTTTTCTTACCACTGTTTTAACTATCTCAATGTGCTTGTACTTTCTGTCAGAAAATCTTGAGTGGCCTTTTGAAATCAAGCAATGGCAACTTAAATTTGAGCTTAATCATGACTGGGGTGTTCAGGCAGGAAACCTTGAAATAAAGCGCAGTGCAAATCAACATCTCTCTACTAGAGGTCACAGCAGATCACCCCTCAGTCTCAAGCTACTGCTCTGTTCCTCACTATCTGTCTCAGACTTCTGCATTGGTCCTGTTCTCAATCCTTCAGCCATTCGCATTGTCTATCACCTGCCTCCCAACATATAGTATGGACCACATTTCCTTTCTGATATGATTGCGGAAGAACTGTGATCCTATTTATTCTCTGCTCAAAGGTTGTCGGGGCCTTACTCGCCTCCAAAATTTAGATTACAATACATTTCTCTCCATCTGGCATTTAAACTTTTCATGACTTGGCTAAAATTTCTCTCTCATGTCTGAGACTTTACACTTCTACTGATAGAACTCTCCAATCCTGCTAAAATAAGTTGATAGACGTTCTTTAAACCCATCTATGACACTGCTCAAGGGAACAAGAGAACTTTCTAGGTCCACGCAAACCCTCCGATGACCATATTGGGCACGCATGCTCAGAAAGATGTAGGATAGAGTCACAGTCTTCCAGAATGGCAGCAGCAGGTGTGTCCCTTCTGTGGAAGCAGCTCTCACAGCTGCCTAGGCAGCCGCTCACACAGTTCTCTTTCTGCCCCTCAGGTGGTAGTTGCGGGTCAAGGTAATGAGAGTCACAAAGGGCAGGCACTTAAAAAGCCCTAATTTAAAAGCCCCATACTTAGACAGCGGGCAACATCTCTTATAAAATGTCCATAAACATTTTTTCCTGCACGGAACCTCTCAAAACGTCGCCTCACTGAGGGAAGCCCATTTCAAAGCCTCTCCATCAACTTTTGTAGATCATCTTGAGTTTCTCCTAGTCTGGGTGCAACTCACCAGTCAGAGATCGTTGTTGTCGTAAGCAATGTTACCCAGCAGTCCGGTTGGCACTCTATCACCACGCTAGGGAGTAGATCTAGAGAGTACTCATGTTGAGGGAAATTTGCTCCTTGAATTACATCACCATAGCCCTAGCTTATGTTTCCCTTTGGGGCTTCCTTCTGTTTGTTCCTGGCATTCCCAGTTCTTCAAAGTTCTGCTCTGCATCTTTAATCTGCTCTGCATCTTTAATCTCTGTCTTCTCTAGTATGCGATAATGCCTTCCATATCTCTTAACTTCCTTAGCACTTTCTCTACACCCTTTCTGTTCTTACCACTTTTTACCTCACATTAGACCCCTCATATAGGGTGCCTTAGGGCTATGGTTTTTACTAGATGACTATCTGGAGATAAGTAGTTATTCTTCATCTGTCTTTGTTTTTCCAGTGCCTGACATTCAAGTGTGTAGTACATTGACAGAAGAATGAACAAATCTCACACAATATATGGGAATTTGGGTGAATTTCTCTTTCAAATGTTATTACATAAATAAGACCTGCAATCAGGCACAAGGGAATATTAAAAAGTGAGTGACTCTTTCTCCCAATCCATACTCGTAATCTTATCCTCAGAAATAACTATCATATTTTTTTTCTTAAAAATTTCCATGCATATTCATGTTTGTGTGTACATACATTTATTTTAATGGTTATGTTGTGTTTTATTGTTTGAATACACCAAAATGCATGTTTTGGTTATTGTGTCTCATCTTCAAACCTACCCTTCTCTAATCTACGGGGACTCCACAAGCCAGATTTTCCCAGGAAGCCAGGGGGCTTCCTATTAGGATCTGCCAATAGCTGGTGTTAGAGCGGGATCTGAAGACCAGAGGATGGTTAAGGAAAGTGTTTATTCTTTTGATTTTCATTTCTGGTTTGCTTCTCCTTCTGAGCATCTCTCTAGCACTGGATCTTTTTCACCCAAGCAATGGCTTTTCGCTCCAACAGTAGCAGTTAATTTCTTTTTCAGTTTTCCCAACATTCCCAGAAATAACTCCAATCTCACCCCCTCAGAATTGCAATGCCAGCTGCTTATGCCCTCTCCTCAGAGGGTCACGTTTCACCTTGGAGGGACCATGGCTCCACGTTCCTAAGTGTTAGTAATTAAAGCTCTTTCCTTTGCTTCATCAGCAGAGAATAGTAATGGTAGATGCATGATACTTGATGTTCTCATTTTAGTCTCTTTAGCTCTTTAATACCTAACAGTTCTTTGTACCAGTTTTTTTTTTTTTCCATTAAAAGTGCTGGTCTGGTTTCTGTTTCCTGACTACTGGATCCTGATTAATATGGTGGGAACCTCTTTCTAGTTCCTTTTACTTTAAAATCAAATAAACATCCTCTACCTGACTTTTTAAATTGGTGAACAAGTATATCAATAAAACTGCAAGGCCAAAGGATATGTGCTTTTAATATTTTGATAACTACTGAGAAATTGTCTTCCAAAGAGGTCATACTAATTTCTAGTTCTATAATCAATATATGCAAACTTCTATTTCACATTATTCTATATCGTGTATTATAAAATAAGTGTTTCACCAATAAATTAGTTAAAAACAGTTTAATTTTGTTTTTCTTAAAGAGTAAGTATGTGTGCCTCTTCATATTTATATGAAAAGCCTGCTTTATGTTCCTTGCCCATTCATTGAGCTAATTTTTCCTTTCATTAAAAAAAACTCTGTTTATAAAATAAATTAGCTCTTTGGTGTATACTATGGAAATATTTTTCTCAGTTTGCATTTTTCTTTTGTATTTATGATTTTTCTGTTCCAAAAAATTTTAGAATGTTGTATATTTTTTTGTCCTCTGTTATTGATTCTTGCTTAGAATGTCATTCTCAATGCCAAAATTTAAGCATAATTCCTCCTTGCTTTCTTTTAGTACTTATATAGTTTAATTTTTCAATATTAAACTTGTTAAATATTTGGTGCATCTGAAATTTATTTTGCATACATTTACTTTAAAATAGTGATGTAAAGCTACAACTTTCTATTTGTCAAAGTGACCAACTTACTCTTCTAACCCTGTCTGTTGAGTAATTCTCTTTCCTACTAATTTGAAATGCCAGTTTTTATTATATTCTAATTTTTCTGTGCACTATGGATCTATTTCTGGAATATGTCATTTTTTCCACTTATCTCTCATGCATTTATGCATTTGTGTTGAACTGTTACAATTTTGAAGCATTGTATTTCAATGTCTAGTAAGATTAGCCTTTACTGAGTACTCTTTTTAAAAAGGCTTCTTGACTATTGTCTCATTTTTGTTTTTCTATGTGAACTTTAGAATTATTTGGGCTCTTTTTTAAGTTTTATTGAAGTATAATTGATTTACATAATTTTTGATAATTTCTGTTGTACAAAAAACTGATTCAGCCATACATATACACATATTCATTCTCTTTCAGATTCCCTTCTAACATAGATTATCACAGAATACTAAGTAGAGTTCTCTGTGCTATGCAGCATGTCCCCTTTGGCCAATCATTCCGTATACCTCAGAGTGCATATTCCAGTCCCAACCCCCCCACCTAGCCTGTTTGGTAACCATAAATTGGCTCTTTCAACAAATAAATATTTTGGTATTTTAATTGGAAAAAATGTACTAAATTGAAAGATTAATTTATGGGAAATTGACTTCTTTATGATCTTGAATCTTCCTACTCAGGAACTGTTATCTTTATTCAACCTTTCTACTTCCAAGTTATGTATGTGTCTTTTTATAACACTTAACAAAATTTATTACTGGGCATTTTATCTTTTTTCCTTGTTACTATAAAGATGTTCTTCTCATTATATTTTGTAACTATAAATTCATCATAGAAAGCTATTGGTTTTAAAAAATAAAATAAAAAATATTTGAGACCACAGCCTTATCAAAATACAACAAATTAAAGATAAAGAAATACATTTTTCCAGAGCCATTTGACACTCTGTCATCCTTAAATACTTTAGTATTTATTTCTTAAAAATAAGGACATTATCTCATTATATAATCACAATACATTCATCAAAATTAGGAACTTAACAAGGAGACACTACTGTAATATAATCCTTAGACCCCGTTCAAATTAATCAATTGTCCTGATAATGTTCTTTAAGTAAAAGTATTCAATTCAAAATCTCATGGTGCATTTCACTGTCTTGTCTTTTTGGTCTCCTTTAGTCTGGAACAGCTTCTAAAATTTCTTTGCCTTTCATGACCTTGATGCTGGGAGATTACAAGCCAGACGAATATGCTCCAGTTTTGTTTGTCTGATGTTTCTTTATGATTAGATTCAAGTTAGCTGTCTTTGGCAGGAATGTTATAGAAGTGATTCTGTGTTCTCTTTCTGTCTTGTCAGGTGGCACATAATTTCACTGTTATCTAAGGTGATACACAGAGTTTCTCTGTTATAAATTTACTTTTTCCCCTTTTATAATGAAGTATTTTGTGAAAAAGTGTTTTGAATGTATATAGATATCCCATTTCTCATCAAATATTTAATCAACCATCAATCAATGTAAGATTATCATTTCCTAGTTTATTCAAAGGATTTTAATGCATTACTATCATATTTTTTGATGCCCAAATTGTTCATTTGTTCACAGTCTGGCCACTGGGACTGTCCTCAAGGTGGTTTAAGCATTTCTTTGCCGTCTGGAACAATAAGATTTTTCAAGCTCATCTTGTACTTTTCACCACCTGAGCTCTGGAACCAGTCATTTTCCCAAAGAGCCTCAGTTCACTTTAACGCAGAATTGTGTTTATTTATTTATTTAGTTTTTTTAAGGCCACTCTTGTGGCATAAGGAAGTTCCCCAGGCTAGGAGACGAATCAGAGCTGCAACTGCTGTCCTACACCACAGCCACAGCAACGTGGGATCCTTAACCCACTGAGCGAGGCCAGGGATTGAACCTGCATCCTCATGGATGCTAGTTGGGTTCGTTAGCACTGAGCCATGATGAGAACTCCAGGATCGTATTTAAAAATCAAGATCTGGGCTCTGTGTGTGTTCACTGATGTTAGAGGGTCACCTCTCCCAGGCCCTCTCAGGGGATAGATCTAAAGAATAAGATTTACATTTATGTTTGTTTGCACATCAATTTGTACCACGGAAAGCCATGAATTTACCAAAACCCAGCAATTTGTTCATGTCCAGTGCAACACTACAGTCTTCCTGGTCTTGTCCCTTTCAGTGTGTAATTCTCTTCTCTCAAGTGAGAAACCTGGCTCCTGTTAGCCTTAATACCTCTGATCATTTCCCCTGTGTGTAGTCAGTCTTTCACACTACTGCCACCCCGTCCCCATGAAGGGTCCTATACCCAGCACTGGCACATCTCCTCCCACCCCCCACCCCCCAGCCCTGCTCTCCTTACCCCTCCTGGTGTCTAATACTCTGCACAGGCCCGCTTAACAAGAACAGCTCACCATATGCTGGTCTTGTCCATTTCAACGCTCCACCATTCACCCATGCCTAGTGCTGCCATTGACTGCCCTAGGCATTTTAGGACTCATGTTTTCAGAGAAAGAAATGAGGTACTGAACATTTAGTTACTTTCATAATCAACCATCTCAATCAACACCATAATGTATTTCCAGTCTATGGAATTCTATTTTCTACATAAATAATTATAATATTTTCAAATAATTACTTTCATCTCCCTTTTTTTCTAGTTTTTATAACGTGTGTCTTTCTTTTATCAAATTATATTCTTTGTACTTCCAAAAATGTGTAGCACTAGTGTATATTAGTATCCTAGTCCTGGATTTATGCTGTTGCTGCTAGTGTTTCAACATTAAACATGATGCTCTCCTTTGTTTTGATAAAATTAGGAAAAGAAACTTTTTTTACTTGTTATTTTCAAAAAATATTGAATTTTATTAAATACTTCTGTAACTGTAAAGATTATGATTTTCAAATGTAAATTATATGGATATATTTTATATTTGAATTTCTTTGAATTACTTGGATAAGTAAATCTTACTTTTTTTTGTAGTGTTGCTTTTTAATATGTTCCTAGGCACCATAAACTTATAATACTATTTTTTATTTATAAATAAAATCAGTCTCTGGTTTTCTTTTTCACACTGTTGTCACATTTGGGTATGATTGTTTTGCTTGCTTCATAAAAGAAATTTGGAAGATTTTCTGTGTTCTGTAACATTTAACTAGTATTAGAATTTTTCTCCTATAAGGATTTCATAGAATTAACTTGTGATAACACTTTGGTTTGGTTCATTAGGGTGTGTGTGTGTGTGGTTATGTGTGTTTATGCATGTAGCAAAGAGAAACAGCTGTGAAGTTACTTTTTACTTCAATCCAGGCATTGTTTCATTTAGATTTTTCCTCCCTTCTAGGGTCAATGTAGGTAATATGCATTTTCCTGAAAAGTCATTCATTTTTAATCAGAATTTTATTTATTTTGGTATGTAGTTGTGAAAAATACTTTGATTACATTTATAATGATATTTATATTTAATTAGTTCCCGAATATGTGTCTGACATTGGGTATTTATGAGTGTTTTCTTTGTTTAGATAAGCCAGTAGTTTATTTTTTTCTTTCACAGAACCAACTCTTGAACTTGTTTACTTTTCTACAGTTTTTCCTGGTTTATAAGTTCATTAATTTCTGCTTTTGTATTTTCTCTCTTCCATTTCTGTTATTTTAATTTTCTTTTCCTAACTTCTTAAGCCCTTAATTCTTTCTCCTTTCTTATAATAGAAATACTGGGGGAATGTATTTTCTCCAGAGAAAGACTTTAATTATATTCTATTGGTTCATGAAAGAATTCACTGTTTTTCTATCTTGATATTTTAGAGTTTCAGTTTTGATATGCTCTTTGATTTAAGGATAAATTTGATATATGATTAATATATCTCATTAATTATGAAAAGTATTTATACCCTCAGTGATTCATTTTCTACTTAATTTTTGGGTAATAAGGGAAGTTACTATGCGGAAGTTACTTTGTCTTCTGATTTTTTTTCCAATTTGCTTTTTTTAAACTATTTTTAAAAACTGAAGTATAGTTAATTTACAACTCCTGAGATTTTTGATTTATAAATTTATGCCATGTAATTTGGAATACAAAAAATATTTAATACTAAGAGTCCATACCTAAACCTCTGTTTCTTAATTTATCAGTTTTAGACAATAAATATTCACAATCCAATGTGAAATGAGAAAAGTTTTCCATTTCACATCTTAATTTGATTATTAATGCTTAATTTGAATATTAATATCTAAGTCTTTGGCTAATTACATTCATACCTTCAAATGTTATTATTAAGCACCTAGCTTATAAAAATAATCTTTAGACTTACTATTAATTATCTGCTATATGAAGAGATCTATATAAATATATTTTATCCTTTCACTTCTCTGCTGAAACTTCTAATTTATAACATTATTATTTATACTATCTCTACTAGACTCTATGAAGAATTTATATTAAGGTTTACAGAATTTACTAACCCATTATTAGTATAGTGTCCATAATATTTAAGCATTAGTTATATGCTCATCAAACTGTATTTTTCAAAAGAGGGCTCATGGTACTTTATATTCTCTGAGGTCTTATATTTATATTTATTAATTACCTTTGTATTTATTGGAGACTAAAACTCATGAGTTATGTTTTTTCCTTTGAGATGGCCTTACTGTTTGCCAGAAATTTGCTATGGAGAAGACTAATCCCAAACTGAGTTTTCACACTTGTATGAAACTTCCTCTTTTGGCTGGATGCTAAAATAATTGTTTATCTTTGAAACTAACATTTAGTTACTAACCTAGTAACATCTAGAATATCTAGTCTCTTTGTGACATGATTTCTTTTTCTCTTTCTGGGTCATGGTACTGTATTTAACTCTTTAGGCTCAGGTCTTTATATGAGACAAGTATTCCTGTATTACATGTTTGAGCATTTTTTTGGTACTATTATTACTATTTTCTAATTCAGGAACAATTTTCACATGAACTGTATCTGTCTTCATTTATCACTTTCTCCTTTTCTTTTGTCAATTTATTTGAGTATGTTAACCTCTATATTTTGTGATTATATTTTCTTAAATCTCTGTTGTCATTTTTGCTGTTTCTAATGTGGATTTTGTCATAAATTATCTTTCTCTTCTTTCCTGAATATAGCTTGCTTGTAATTTATTTATATTATTTTATATATAATGCCTTATAACTCTTTTTCTTTCATTAAGTGTGTGTGTGTGTGTGTGTGTGTGTGTGTGGCCTTTCTCCTCACTTCCCACCATATTACATTTTCTGATACGTATTGGTTATTTTGATTTGGTAAATACTTAATTGTTTTTCACACTTTCCCTAACAGTGTCCTATACCTATGTACCAGGATTATTGAACCATAGTTATTTTTTGACGGTAGATTACATGCTAGAAAAATAAATAACGGTGGGGAATGAGCTGGGATAGCAGACAGCTGGAATTTTCTTGTATGTTAACTTTAAACACTTTCTCATCAACTCTGTTCTGTACGCTTCCCTAAATCATATCTCTTTTGTTAATGCTATGATAATTCATAATCCCACGGTTTCTTGGTAGTGATTTGACTTCTGTTTCTCTTCAGTGACTGAGATCGGTTGCTTCTGTGTTGATTGCTACCTCTCATCTGTCCCCTATTTTACCACCACCACAGCACAACTCTTAAAAATCTGAGTATATGTGGGGTTCTTGTTCTGCTCTACATTCCATATATATCATGGGCTTGAGGTTTCTCTTAGTCTGTTCAGTCTGGAAACGTTCCATTCCAGGTAGGAGTTCATTGGTTTTACTCTTCAGGACACCACCTTTCCCTGGAGAACTTTGCTTAGTCCCTTAAACAAGAGAAGTATGCATATGCTTGCTTCCTTTAAAGTTTATTAAAATTACACTCTGTGGCTGTTAGTCTTCAGAGTTTGTAGTAAGGAAACATCCTTAATCTTCATATTTAATAAAGATCAATTTTTTTTTGCCTTTTTACACTTTGTTACTTAATCAACTCTTTGCCATGGTGAATAGGTTTTTAATGCCAAAAATGACATTTACATGATCTTCAATCTCCTGTAGAAAGGAGGTATGATGATTAAAATACAAGAGGTAGAGAATGTTTGCTTTTTTTGTTGTTTATTTTTAATTAGTTTTTTGTGAATATTCTTTGCCATATTCTTTAAACACACCTTGGCATTCTGTTTCTTGCCTTCATTATTTTTCCTTGATTTACTTTCCTTGCATAACATTGACCCTCACCAGATGTACTAGAGCCATATTCTTATTATTTATTCATAATAATTTAGCAAATAATATTTAAATAATATTTAAATTAAAGTTCTAGTGTTTCATTTATTAGTAGGAAAAGGATCCTACCCTTAGGTGATAGTGATAAACTGAAAAAGATATTAGGTGTAAATGAAAAGGATAATGCTTGATTCATTGCAACTATTTTCAGGTATAATGCAGCCACTTTTTTTCTAGGAAAGATAAGTATAGCTGTCCCAGAGAGGTTAACTTCTGAGTTGGATCTAAATGGATGGATAAGTTTTTCTCAAGTTAAGAAAGAACTAGAGAGAATATATATTGAAAGGATAAGATGTGTTCATGGAATAGTCGGAAAGTTTGTTGTTGAAAGATGGGAGGCACAGGTGAATAACATGGCGGTAGTATTCAGTGAGGGTAGATGAAGGTAATTTGGGTATTCCATACAAAGATACAATAACATTGGAATTTTAGAAAGTACTATGATAGTAGTGTGAAGGATGGGTTGGAAAGGAGGAAGTTGAAGTTAGGGAGACTAGACAGGAGATTACTGAAAAAAAAATACTGACTCGTTGCATGTATGTGAATGGTACTTCTTCACAGTGTGCACACCATATGGCCCTATTTAGTGGCCCTGTTATTAGAATTAAAGAGGATATAGTTGAAAGATGTATAGAATACATTTCAAAAGAGGAAGAATTGATGGGTTTCATAACACACTCGTCCTGAAAGGGGAAATAGAATAGGATCCCAGGGTTGGTGACAGAGTTATGAAAAGTGATAGAGATTTTCTTGCTTTTTGTTTTTCGATGTTTTTTAGGACTGCAGCTGCAGAACTTAGAAATTCCTGGGCTAGGGGTCAAATCAAAGCTGCAGCTCTTGGCCTGTGCCACAGCCACAACAACGTGGAATCTGAGCCACGTCTGGGACCTATACTGCACCTTGTGGCAATGCCAGATCCTTAACCCACTGAACAAGGCTGGGGACCAAACCCACATCCTCGTGGTTACTAGTTGCGCTCTTAACCTGCTGAGCCACAGTGGGAACTCCCAATAGAGATTTTCTTACCCCACGGGGAGAATTCATGAGGAGGATCAAAGTTTTGAGGAGAAATATGAGAGAAATTTTAAGTGAAATGTTTGTTATCCTGAGTTTGATTTTCCTGGATGAAATTCATGTGACTGTTTAGTGGAGTGAAGGTTAGAGTCTTGGGCTGGAGAGAGTTTGACTTGAGGATCTGAAATGTATGTGTGATAGCTGGAAAGGTGGGTGCTGATAAGGTCATGCAAGGAGATAGTCTAAATTGAGAAGATGAAGATACTGAGAATGTATTGGTGGACAACATCAATTTTCAAGAGAAGAAGACAGGAGTTAGTAGAGTGGTCTAACAAGGAAGAAGCAAGCGTGGCCAGAGTGGTGTCAGAAGCCTCCTATAGAAACTTCACCAGTGTCAAATGTCACACAGGCTAACATGATGAAGACTTGAAAAGAGGTTACTGGACTAGAAACTACAGGACTTTCTATCATTTTAAAGAAACAAATACTAATAAATAATGGAGGATGATAAATTTTAAAGAGTGGAGAAGCAAGTTTGAGTTGAGGAAATAAAGATGAATATAGGTGACTTTTCTAAAAATGATTATAAAGGGAAGTTATTCGGATAATTTGTTGTATAACATTCCCCGCTTTTTCATTTTCTGTTAATATATTTCTATTTTAACATCTTAACCACTCAGATAAGGGGCAGGGACAACAAAAGCCCACTTGTATATAACTGTCCAAGTTGGCATGCCAGCTTCTCTTTATAGAACTCCTTGATTAGACACTATTCCCCTGCCTCTTGATGGCTTAGTCAGAATTTTTAAGGTACCTTATGTTTATTGAATGTTATTTGAAGGAGGATTAACTTTGGGATTTTATAAAACAAAAATTTATTTGAAAGGGAGAAAATAAACACACTATTAACTACTTAATATAAGTATGTTTAATTATCTATTATTATACAAACTTAGACTTATTTAAAAATATAGAACTGGGTGAGTTCCTGTCGTGGCTCAGTGGTTAACGAATCCAACTAGGAACCATGACGTTGCGGGTTCGATCCCTGGCCTTGCTCAGTGGGTTAAGAATCTGGCGTTGCTGTGAGCTGTGGTGTAGGTCGCAGATGCGGCTTGGATCCCGCGTTGCTGTGGCTGTGGCAGAGGCCAGCAGCTGTAGCTCCGATTAGACCCCTAGCCTGGGAACCTCCACATGCCATGGGTGCAGCCCTAAAATGACAAAAGACAAATATATATATATATATATAGAACTGGATCAATTAATTATCCTTGTATATAGGGGGAATTAGTTACACATATAATCTCTGATGGATATGTCTTTTACTCCTGTCCAGCTTCTAGCTCTAAACTTTAGGCCTATTCTAGAATTCAACTCCTGTGTATTAATGCAAGAACTGCTATTTTTACTACAAATTTGTTGATAACGTTTCTGTTGCTATTGATGCTGAACTATTTCTTTGTGCTCTGAATATTATACTAGGGAAAGCTATCACTGGATTAAATATAAGAGTATGTGCTACAACTACTTTGAAGAATCTGCTTTCTAGCCTACCATACTCTGACGTTTACACATGTTGTCACATTTCCTCTTCGGTTTTGCTGTCCATCCCCTTTGCCTTGTCCTATGAGCCACTCAGAAGAATTTAGTCTCGTAAATAGTGGTTATGCATTTACAGTACTGCTGAGGCCTCACTTATTCTATGGCTTCTTCTTAGCTCTACACAAGAGATATTTATCAATCTTTTAAAGGAAAGTTTATTGGAGAAAAATTGTTTTAGGACTCACAACCCCCAACCCCTTTTATCTGGCCACACCTGTAGCATGTGGAGTTTCCCAGGACAGGGACTGAACCCACACCACAGCAGTGACCCAAGCCTCTGCAGTGACAACACTGGATCCGGAACCCACTGAGCAACAAAGGAACTTCCCAAACCCATTTTAACATATCTTTTTAACCCCCATCACAGATGGACTTAATTTACCATACTGTGCAAATATGAAAATTAAATGTCTACCCTTGAACAAACATTAATATGTGTAAGTTAAAGATCATTAATGTGACACTCAGATAAAACATTGGATTTTAATTTCTATATTCAATAATATATAGTGGGCCTTATATGAATAAAGATAATTTTTTAAATTGTATCATGGATTTTGAAGTTCTTTGTAATCACCCTTTATATCAGCTTCAACCTCTTTCAAACTTTTTTCCAGTCAAAATCCTTGATTTTTATCCCTATTACAAGTTAAGACCCCTCTACTTTGCCAAAACTCTAGGCAAGACATTTTCATGAGGAGAAATATAAATATTAAAAAACAAATGTACACTTAGTACTGTTTAAACTCTTTAAGCTTTATCCCTGTGTTAAATTTGATCACCAGTGAAGCTCAGCTTTACAATTTCATGGTGAAGTCTTTTTCCTTTTTCTTTTTAATGAAACTGCTTCAATGACAAGATCTAGTATGTTACTCAATGGCCTGTGTAAAGACCCCTATGACAAATGCCTCTTGGAAATGTGGATTAGTGAAGACATTTTTTTGGTGAGACTTGCAGTTGCCAAGGGAGAAGGGGAGGGAGTGGGGTGGACTGGGAATTTGGGGTTAATAGATACAAACTGTTGCCTTTGGAATGGATAAGCAATGAGATCCTGCTGTATAATAGCACTGGGAACTGTATCTAGTCACTTATGATGGAGCATGATGGAGGATAATGTGAGAAAAAAGAATGTATACATGTATGTGTGACTGGGTCACCTTGCTGTACAGTAGAAAATTGACAGAACACTGTAAACCAGCTATAACGGAAAAAACAAAAATAATTTAACATAAAAAAATAAAATAACATAAAAAAATAAAATAAAAAGTCCTTCTAGGCTGTGCGTACTATATAGCCTGTTTTGGTTTTGATTTTACTTGGCTGTGCCAAGCCCAGTGCAAAGCCATACCTTCAGGTGCTGTAGCTTTCCTCAGGCCAAGTGAGTTCTCAATTTTTCTATTCTTTGCTGGTAATTCTTAGTCTTATGCTATCTCTCCTGTGATTTTTATATTTTTGTAAGCTGATTTAACTGTAATATGAAGATATTTACTTTTTTGAAACCACTTTTAAAGTCAGAATTTCTCAAACCTTGTCTATTTTCCAAATCTCTATGGAACCACCTTCCTTTCATGTCCACACCAGTCCCCAAGGTTATTTCTGACCCTGTTTTTAAAAAGGGTTAGGAAAATAAACAAAACCAGTATTTAACAGAAGTCTTTTCTTAATCCATGTATGTAAAAATACTACATTAAGATTTTACATAATATCCTGCATTCCTAGGGAATATTACTATATGAAAAGTATTTTTAATATAATTTACCTGTAACTTTACTCATTTAAAATAATTATTCTGTATAATGGTAAAATGCAATTAGGTTGTTTTTTCTTTCTTAAGGCCTGAATAATGGAAGAAAATATCTAAATCATATAATTAGTATTTTTAAGTTTATTAAATGGTAATGATTTATGTTAATAGCAACTAGTTTTCTGTTTAAATTCTCCCCATTTCAACTTCATTTTTAGAAAGTGTTATCTGTTATTGATGAATCATTTTTACCTCACCAAAGGCTTAAACAAAATGTTTTTGAAATTTTATGATTCAGTAACCAGGAATTAAAATGGATAAATTTGTACAGGTCAAATTCTAATTCATTATTGCGATGTGGTCCTTGAATACATCTTAAAAAGTCTGGCAAATGCATCAGATCACTGATTTTCTCCATGCTTTTTTGTTGCTGTTGTTTAAGGGCCGTACATTTAATACATTCATAAGATTTCAAATGAATACACACATGCTACAGGTTTTCATCTTTCTTTGGACAACACAAGGAACACAGTACTCCAGTTGCAAGTTTTTACGGGAAAGTGCAATCTCATTTTGACACAATGGTTGGAAAAAAAAAACAAACAAACTTGAACTCATTTAGCACTTAAATATCCACCCTATCCCATTCTCAAAATCACATGCTGCCTTCTATGCCAGCATTTCCTTTTCCCTACCCAGCAATTCAACAAAAAAAATTTAGAAAATTAGAAGCATGTCATTGAATGAGTAAAAGAGGCTGAAAAAAAAAGGCCCACTTACTTGCTGAATGCTGAAAGAGTAGAATAAGATTAGGTGGGAAAACTGTAAGCATTTGATTCACTCACTTCACTCTGATAGCATAGCACAGGGACCATGCTCAAAGGTTAGAAAAAGGAACTAATAAAGAGGCCAAGAGATATCCCAACATTGTTTATAAAAGGAAAGATGTACTCATGTCTCAAGAGTTTATAATATCATGGAAAAATATTTGTCATAAAGTTAAATGAGAAAGTAGAATACAAAACTGTACATGCAGTATGATCTCAGTTATGTAAAACCGAACCAAACTAAAGCCATAAAACATGGAAAAATATTTGTCATAAAGTTAAATGAGAAAGTATAATATAAAACTGTACATGCAGTATGATCTCAGTTATGTAAAACCGAACCAAACGAAAGCCCTAAAATGTTAAGTTAGTATTTAAGTAGTGTACCTACTTGGATCTTTTTTATTTTTCTCTTTTCCAAAAATTTTCTCTACCGGGGAGATTTCTGTTTAACAATTAGTTATCCAAAAAAGGACTCCCAAGAGAAGTATTGAATTTGAGTCAATGAATTTAAGTCCATCTTCCAGGAAAGGGTTTGTACATTTAGAAAACATTCCAGGCTACCCTCTTAATCCTCGGTGTGTGAGCATTAACTTCCCAAAGGCTGGTGGCTTAGTCCTTTTCTGCAGCCAGGTGCACAGTGTCACCAGATCCACCTGATGAAAACTGCTAAAATGAACAGAAATATCATGGGTTTACAAAAGGGAAGAGAAATACCCACACTTGGCAAAAACCTATGTATAGTTGCAGGAGTAGCTCCTTTATAGTATAATTAAACAAGGTTCATTTTCTTCAAGCTATGTTCTCCTAACCTCTTTGCAGCTATCAAGTTTGAGAAAAGCTGTCATCATAAGAACTGTAGAAAGTGCATTCTGGTTTAGAAACAGAAATAAAACTGCCTTGCAAGAATGGTAGACTGAGAAAAGTGAAAATTTACAAAATTATAAAAACTGCTGTCCATAAAAATGATCCCCTTTAAAATATTGTTTACTGTACACACTTTAAGATCTCCATTACCCCTTCCCCTCAAAAAACAGGGTCAGATCCTCTATACACCAAAGTATCCACTGATTTGTCCATTCAACAAACACTGACTGAAGGCTCATGATGTGTGAGGCACTCGTGTCTCAAGAAGTAGATGGATTTGTCCCCACCTCAGGGACATCGTGGTCTCTCAGAGAGGGAGGTGGACACATCACCAACCACAGTGCAGCCAAGAAAAGCAGATGCCTCTGCTGCTCACAACTGAAGAAGAAGCCACGCTTCTCACTGAATGACTTACACCAAAGTCCGTACACAGACACTCTCCTGACTCAAGAGCAGGCAAAAATGCATCTCCTTTCTCTTAATAAATATTTCTGGAAATTACATTTTGTAATATTTGCCCTTCAACATCACAATGCCTAGTGAGGTCAGTTAACTTTCTTTTAAGAAGTGCAGCATTTGTACTCGAAGCATGAGACATCTTGAAGCCGGGAAAATGTGACCAGTCCTAGATCTAGATCAAGACTCGTCAGGACCTTCAAAAGCTGGAAGCCAGGAGTGCCCATTTCAATGAAGGTCTTCAGTCTCCTCTGCCGTCCGCCCATTATCCTTATGCTCCTGCGTCAGCAGCTCCAGGTTCTTCCACACATTTGGGTGGTCTTCCAGGTCTTTGTAGAGTGATCTGGCGATGTCCAGTCTCCACTACTACTCAGGCCTGACTAGGCTTCGCACAGCCTGGAGGCATCGCTCTTTCAGGGTGTACACCGGTAGTGTGATACTGGCAAAAATCGGCTGTCCGTCAACACTGAGAGATGGCCCAAACAACTCAGTTGGGTTAACTAGAAGCCCATCGGATGTCCCAGCATCTCCAAAGAGCCAAAGGTGACCTCGGTAACTGTGGTTGCAGCGGCTCGTGCTGGGGAGTAGTGTCAGGTAGGGCTGCGGCTCGAGTCTAAGTTGAACTACATGGTCAGTGGTTAACGAATCCGACTAGGAACCATGAGGTTGCGGGTTTGATTCCTGGCCTTGCTCAGTGGGTTAAGGATCCGGCATTACCGTGAGCTGTGGTGTAGGTTGCAGACGCGGCTCGGATCCTGCATTGCTGTGGCTGCGGTGTAGACCAGTGGCTACATCTCCTGTTAGACCCCTAGCCTGGGAACCTCCATATGCCGCGGGTGCGGCCCTAGATAAGGCAAAAAGGGGAAAAAAATTACTAATATTCCAGAGAGGGAGTGGGAGACCTCAAGGAAAGCTTCTCTTTGAATTAATGTCTGGAGTTTTGGAACCAGTCCATATTCTAAAGGAATAGGAAAAGGATCCTGAAAGACTTAATTCCTGAGGAGTGACATTATATGACTCATACAAATTCCTGCATTTACTGGAATTAAGCAAATAAACAAACAATGCCAGACCAGATTTGACATCAATGAAAAATATTAAATTCTTTCCTCATTTTAATCACCCTGTTCAGTTTTGTTTGTGTATCAAACATTGCTAATACCTCGCTCCCATAGTCACTGAATTATTATACTATGATGAATATTTGCAATTAAACTCTATTTATAAACTTGGTTAATAAGATTACAGAAAATTGCTCACATTTTAATTGATTTTTTTTTAAATTTGCAGGCTTGCGCATGTCTAAGAATATTGATTATGGTCAGCTGAATGCATTATGCCACATGAGAGGGCTACAGCACAGGCAAGTTATCATGGATTCCTTTTCCTGTCAGTCAAATAAATATGAGTATGTTTGTTTCATGGATAAAGTAGAGCAATAAAACCATTCTTGACTCTCAGAGGTACCTGATTTACCACGCAGATAAAAACATCTGAAAACCTGGAGGTTATTTCTCCAGTCTGAAGGACAGACTATATATGTCATATATTAAGGGAACAACTTAGTGTGAAACAAACATAACTCTTCCCTAGCCGAGCCCTTTCTAGTACTTAAAAAGCAGTCATAAGGGAAAAAAGCTTTAAATGGTTGAAAACACAAATCCTCAGTGAAATAAGTACTTTAGCAGTGCCTAGGAGATGCCCAGCTGAAATATATTGGAGCCAAAGAACTAAGAAATAATACCACGGTTCAGAGTTCACTATTCCTAAGATATATGATACTTGAAGATATAATTCTTAAAAATCTATTTTCTTGTCAACTCCTTTTCCCAAAATGGATTTTTGAAATTATAAAACTGGTTAGTTTCTCCCCTATCCATCAGTGTCCACACACCCTCCTACCGTTCTTCAATAGGAGAGGGCTTCGCCTCATCTGAAGTCACATCCTCTTAACCACTTCAAATTATTTCTGTATCCTCATGGATCTTTCCACCCCTCCTGTTTTCGGAGAAAGGGAGAGGGATACCACAAAAGCTCAATCTTTATTACTGATTAATATTAACAATATGCAGCCACATATGCTCACATACAGTTGTAGTCATGCTGATTCTCTATTTATATACTTGGAGAGACTATAATTCATAAATAGATTTAGCCCAAAGTTCACTTACAAGTAGGCTATCTAGCATCCTGCATTTTCCCGTGGATACAACATTACAAATTTAAAGGGTTATAGAAGAAGAAATCAACTTAGAAATCATCTAGTGGAAACTCCTTAATTTACAGATTGCTAAATGTTGCCCAATTTACCCCAGATGTCTCTTTAAATTATACACTTTTGTGATAGAAAGTTGAAAATGATATTGTTTAAATTATGGTAATTAATTACGATACCAAAAAAAGTTGAGTGATTATTTTTCTTTCATTGCTTCCTACTAAGGTTAAAGTACATCAGATTAGTAGAGTATTAGAGGTTGAAAGAGAGATACGATTTTAAGAAGGCTCCTGGACAAGGTCAAGACTTTAATTAACTAATTAATTAATTAATTAATTTTTTTTTTTGATTTTAGGGCTGCATATAGAAGTTCCCAGGCTAGGGGTCGAATTGGAGCTGCAGCTACTGGCCTATACCACAGAACTGAGGGATCCCAGCTGCACCTGTAACCTACACCGCAGCTCATGGCAATGCCAGATCCCTAACCATCTGAGCAAGGCCAGGGATTAAGCCTGCATCCTTACGGATACTAGTCAGGTTCGTTACCACTGAGCCATGGTGGAAACGCCTCTTTTTAATTATTTTAATTTCAAAATATGTTATCTTTAGTTTCTTAATAAAGATGTTTTGCTAGTTTTGTTGGCTTACCAGATGTGGACATTTTTTGTCATAAAAAAGAAGATATGAAAAAATAGGTGACTTTTTTTTTTAGGGAAAATAAAGTTTGAAAGAGAGAAGGGAGACAGGAAGAGCTTTAAAAAGATGGCTTATGTGCACATTAAAAAAAGTTAACTGAGCTGTGATCCCATAAACATTGCTCTGACTGGAATGATGTCCATTTTTACTCTGAATGATTTCCATTGACAGCTACTGATTGGCACTGTCAATCCAAAACAGATTTGTTGTCTCTTGTGCTGGCAGAAAATGTGGGCAGAGACTGAGGAATCTTGTTTTTATTTAACAGGTTGTTAACAAGTTGGAAGTTTATGATTTTAGGTTATCTACTGATGTTATTTTACCTAAAGTTTATATTCTAGGATTGAGTTATCTAGAGCAGGATTCTCTACCTGAGCATTACCTCTCCTAGCGGGGATTTGGAAATGTGTACACATTTATAGATTCCACAGTGACTGGCAGATAGTACTAACACTAACTTGGGCATTGTAAACAGCAGTGTGCCCTAGAATCCTGCACATTGTTCCATTCAAAATGCCAATAGCCCTCTGTGGTATTGTGATTTATGATATGAAGTGTATATTTGGTCTTCATCCCCATTTCTGCCACTGTTCCTAAAACCCTTGGAATTTCCTAAGTGAGGAGAGTAATAAAAAGGGATCTTTTGTTATGCTAATGAGGCGACTTTGGGACCACCCCACCTAAGGGTCCAAGTTGCCAAGGAAACCAACCCTATGATTGGAGGGTTGGAACTTTTCATTCCTGTTTCTTGACCCTGGGCCAATTATTTAATCAATTGTATTTATGTTATGAAGCCTCTATCTAAACCCAGGAGTGGGTTCAAGGACCATCAGTGTTAGTGAAGATATGCAGGTGCTGGGGTAGTGATGCCTGAAGAGAGCGTGGAAGTTCTGTGACCATTCCCACACACCTTACCCTAGGGATCTCTTCTATCTGCATGTTTGTCTGTATCCTTTATCATATCCTTTTAGAATTAAACTTGGTCAACGTAAGTAAACAGTCTTCCCGAATTCTCTGAACTGCTGTAATGAACTATTCGAACTTGAGGTGGGGGTTGTGGGAACGTGTGTTTGATAGTTTTCCAATGTTATCTCTCTGATGCATTTAGGTTGATATATTTTAATATCATTTCATCAGATTATCCAATAACTTTTCACTATGTAAAAGATAAAGTCAAATCTACTTATGTATCAAGCAGTAACCTTCACAAATCTAGAGCAGAACTTTTGATTTATTTTCTTTTCATCTGTTAATCTGCTGCACTCACATTTTAATGAATGGCAGCTGTACAGATTCCAGCTGGTTGAGGTCCAAACCTTGGAATCATCAGAGCCTGGTCTCTTTTTTTTATACCCCTTACCTAACCTTAAAGATATCCTGATAGAACCACCCTCAAAATATATCCAGAACATAACCATTTCTTACCACTTCCCTACCAATACCATCCTGGTCCAGGGCACCAGGGCTCTTACCTAGGTTACTGCAATAGCTGGTTTCCTTACTCCATCCCTTGACCTTTTACAGGCTGTGGCTGGCACAGGAGCCAGACGAATCTTGTTAAAATATAGACCAAAACATGTCAGAACCTTATTTGCTCATAACATTCTAATGGCTTCCATATCACTCAAGGTAAAAGCTGAAATCTTCACTGTGGTCTGCAAGGTTACACATGGTTTCTCCCCCACTGCATTCCTGACCACTTCTTCTAGACAAGACCCTCTTGCTTGTTTTGCTCTAGCCACAGTGGTCCATGCTCTGTTCCTAACACAGTAATGGTCCTGCCTCAAGGCCTTCACACTTGTACTTTCTACCTGGAATGCTTTTTCTTTAGATGTCTGCTCTCCTTTCTCTCTTATTTCCTTCAGGTCTCTGTGTTGGTGACTAGCCTATATGAAACAGATGCTTTTTAGCATTTTTTATCCCTGGATTGTCTTCATTTCTTAACAGTATATACGATGTACAGTTACAAATTTTATACTTACAAATTTTTTAGCACTTCTTCATTCTGCATTGAAAACTTCATGAGGAGAAAAGTGTTTTATTTGCTGATGTATTCCAGTGATTAGAATGGTATCTGGCACATTGTTGGTTCACATTAAATATTTGTTGAATAAATCTTTTCTATCGGGCGGTTAAAGTCCTCTACAATCTGGAACAATCAGTATATTTTTGTTACTACTTGATAACATGAATATTACACCTGAGCAAAATAACCTCTAAACTCCCAAACTTTATTTATAAATGCCTTTGTCCTGATATAGTTATTAATTTCCCCTATACCTAGTTTAATTTTACTTATCCTTCAAGGTCCAGATTCTGTTCTATCAAACTTTTTTAATGGTTTTTAAATTATTATAGTTTTTTAAGTTATTATAGTTGATTTACAATGTTCTCTAAATTTTTGCTGTACAGCAAAGTGACTCAGTCATACATAAGTATAAATCCTTTTTCTCATACTGTCATCCATCATGTTCTGTTCCGTCATAGTTTTCTATTCTCCTGTACATCTGTTCTAAAAAGATTGTGGGCTGAGGGTCTAAAGGAATGGATTCTAGCCCTTGCTTTACCATAAAATATGTTTGAACCTCTTGGAATATCAGTTAAACTCTAAGGGCTTAGTTTGCTCATTTCCAAGAGGAAGGACATGCACTTTATTTGACACAAAAAATCTTTTAGTCTTATTACCATATAATGATGAAGTTATATTTCTATCTATATTTTAATCTTAGTGAATGGCAAGATTATCTACCCAGCTGTCCAAGCCAGAAACTTTTAAATCATAGAATCCCATCTTTCCTCCATCTTAGACACACACTTGATATGTCAATTGTAATCACACTACTTATAAAATAAAAGCTTTTATTATGGGACACTTTCTACATTTTGAGCCTAGTCTCCCAGTGACTCTCCCTTTCCTCCCAGCCATGGCATGACTTGTAGTTTCTTGACTACACCTGCATCTTGTTAGTGAGAGCCTTGTAATTTGCTCATACTGATTTTTCTGCCTGAAATGCCATACTCCCATTCATCCTCATTCACCAATAAATAGGTGAACTAACCTTTATATTCAATCTGAAATCTCCTTTTCTAAGAAGAGTTTTCTTGATTTCCACGTTACTCTGTATTGTTTCCTATCAGAACACTCCTGATAATTTCTTACTCATCTGTTTAAAGTCTCTTTCTATATTTTGATATAGGTTGCTCCCTGAAGGCTGTATTCATTGGATTAGGCCAGTATAACATAACAATAATACTAAAAATGACTGTGGTTTAAATAAAAGCTTTGTCGTCCTTACTTAGTAGTCTGAAGGTGACACTCTGTTTCTGTGTAGAAGTTCTAGACCATGAAATCATTCAAGCATGTTTACTGGCCTCATGTTGGTGTTTTGATATCAGCTTATCATTTTCTTCTCAATACAGTTGAAGGAGGGCCACTGCCACTTCTGGTTTCCACTCCATGGAAAGGAAAACTATGAAGTCAAGGGAAGCAATTTCCTGTTTGTCAAAGGAGGCAGAATTTCTACAATCACTTGTTACATTCCACTGGAAAGAACATTCTCTTAGGACAAATTCAGTTGAAAAGAGGCTGGGAAATGCAGTCTTTAGCTGGGCAACCATATATATATCTGGGAAAAGTGGACAGTGAATTTAAGTGGGGTCAAACAAAATCCTATTTTACTAATCCATCTATTACTAGAACCAAGAATACCCTAGGGGCTCAATAAATGTTTTTAGTTAATAAGAGAATATATTGTAATTCCTTATTCTGATTTTGATCTGTTTACTATTCTGTGTAGATATATGGGGATATCTATAGGTATATATTTTCAAGTTTATTAATCTCTCGTACAGCTGTCCCTAATCTTTAACCTATTCATTGTTTTTAATTTTAATAATTATAATTTTCATTTTGAGGAGGTCCACAAATTAGCCTGGCTATTTCTGATAGTCTTTTGTTGTTGATCATCATTGTGATTTCACCTTTTGTTTCTATAATCTTTGTACCTATATGTTTTATACTCTATATCTAGCACATTAGGATTTATGGACTCTAAGAATATAAATCTTAGGTTTGTTGCTTCTGCTGATTTGCACTCATGGTAGCTGGCCTTTGTAGGTAATCTTTCCCTGAAATTTTTTTTCTTGATCTGTAATAATGTATGACCTAAACTGTGACTAATTTTCCCCAGAAATAATTTATATCTATCTCTACTTGGAGCCAGGCTGCGACCATCCAGCTAGGGCTACTTCATTCTTTTCCTGGTCTTTCTCCAAAGCAGGGTTCTCAGGCTGGGGTCCCCTACTTTATCCTGGGCCAAGTCTCATGTTCCTTTGAGCAGTGCTCTTATCAGTGACTGCCCTCCACATGACCCTATCCTTCCTCTTTGCCCATTGCTCACGTCTTGGGTACCCGGTCAAATTCACTGACCTTTTCTTGCCACATTTTGTAGTCCTTGGTGATTTTGATTACCTCTTATAAGACAGACAGTGCACCAAAGAGTTATGCAAGGTATGTGCACCAAGAGGATTTTTCAGAGAATCAAGACTGTCATTTAGTAAGTAAGTAAAATTTTTCTAAGGTAAGATATTTTATACTACAGGACAATGAGTGCCAGGTATTTCCTCTTTAACATTCTGTTCCAGTGATGAAACATCTCCTTCAAATTGATTGTCTAGGTATCTTTTTTTTTTATATAAGGAAATCTTTCTCATGGCTAGAATATTCTATTACTACTAACATTTACTATGACAAGAATTTAATTCAAAAATAGTGCTATAGGAGATATAGACTCAAATTCTTATCCCCTTTCCATTAAAAATGGAGTTTATATCCCAACATTTTAAATAAAATAAATTTTTTACTACATGCTATATATTTTGTGCTTCAATTTATATTAATAATTATAATTTTTACTTGATGATATATTTTCAACAGTGTACCAGCATTTACATTTGTCTGTAATTGTCCTATAGGTAGCTATCCTATAAATGGAGGTAAAAATATAAATAAGAGGTTGAAATACCTTAAGGATAAAACATAATTTCAGCTTTAAAATTTTAATTATTTGTTTCAGGTATACAACAGTATACTTAAACATCTGTACACACTGCAGAGTGATCACCACCGCTAGTTACCATCCATCATCATACAGTTGATCTTCGATTTTATCACTCCACCCCCTTTTTCTCTGGCAATCATTAATCTCTTCTCTGTATCTATGTGTTTTTATTTTATTTTGTTCATTTTTTTTTTAGATTCATCATGAGTGAAATTGTATAGTATTTGTCTTTCTCTGTCTGACTTATTTCACTTAGCATAGTACACTTAAGGTCCATCTACATTGTCACAAATGGCAGGATTTGTTTCTTTATTATGGCTTAGTATAATTCCATTATTTGTACACACTGCAACTTCTTTTTTTTTTTTTTTTTTGGTCTTATTGCGTTATCTAGGGCCACACCCACGGCATATGAAGGTTACCAGGCTAGGGGTCTAACAGGAGCTGTAGCTGCCGGCCTTCGCCACAGCCACAGCAACGCGGGATCCAAGCCGTGTCTGTGACCTACACCACAGCTCATGGCAACGCTGGATCCTTAACCCACTGAGCAAGGCCAGGGATCGAACCTGCAATCTCATGGTTTCTAGTCAGATTCGTTAACCACTGAGCCACAATGGGAACTCCCCATACTGCCACTTTTTTATCCATTCATCCATTGATGGACATTTACGTTGGTTCCATATCTTGGCTGTTTTAAATAACACTACACTAAACATTGGAGTACACAAATCTTTTCAAAATTTTGTGTTCTTTGGATAAATACCTAGAATTGGAATAGCTGGGTCATGTAGTAGTTCTATTCATAACCTTTTGAGGACTCTCTATACTGTTTTCTATAGTGATTGCATGACTTTACAGTCCCACCGACAGCTTGAGGGCATTCCCTTTTCTCCACATTTGTTATTCCTTATCTTTTTAATAATAGCATTCTAACAGGTTGTTATCTCCTGTGGCTTTGATTTGAATTTCCTCGATAATTAACGATCCTGGACATTTTTAATGTGTCTGATGGCAATCTGTATGTCTTCTTTGGAAAAAAGTCAGTTCAGATCTTTTGCCCATTATTTAAGAAGATTAATAAACATTTTGAGGTATGTTTCCTCTTTACCCACTTTGTAGCCAGTTTGTTTTAATCATTAATGGGTTTTGAATTTTGTCAGTTCTTTTTTATACATCTATTCAGGTGATCATATTGTCTTTATCCTTCATTTTGTTAATGTGATATATCATATTAATTGATTTGTGGATGTTGAAGGATCCTTGCATCTATGGTGATAAATCCCACTTGGTCACGTTATGTGATAATTTTTAATATACTGTTAGAGTTGCCTTACAGATATTTTGTTGAGAAATTTTACATTTATGTTCTTCAATAATATTGGCCTTTAATTATATATTTTTATGATGTCCTTGTCTAGTTTTGGTTTTGGGATAATGCTTTGTGAAAGGTGTTTGGAAGATTCCTCACCCTGCTTCAATTTTTTGGAAGAGTTTGAGTAGAATAGGTATTAAACCTTTGAATATTTTGTTGAATTTGCCTATACATCTGTCTGGTTGAATTTTTGTTTGTTGTACCCCAGCAATACCAGAGCCAAGCCTCATCTGCCCCCTGTGCTGCAGCTTGCAGCAATGCCGGATCCTTATCCACTGAGCAAGGCCAGAGATTGAATCCATATCCTCATAGAGACAACATCAAGTTCTTAACCCATGGAGTCACAATGGGAACTCCTGTCATGAGCTTTTTGATTACTGTTTTAATCTCTTTACTAGTAATTAATCTTCTCAGGTTTTCTATTTCATGATTCAATCTTGGACCAGTGTATGTTCCTAGAAATTTATCCAGTTTTTCTAAGTTGTGTAGGAGTCTCCTGAGCCTTTATTTACCTTGCTGTCTGTTGTAACTTTTTTTTTTTCATTTTTGATTTTGTTCATTTGAGCCCTATATTTTTTGGTGAATTTAAATAATGATTTCCAGATTTTGCTTGTATTTGCAAGGAACCTACCTTTAGTATGGTTCATTTTATTTATTTATTTTTTGGCTTGTATTTTATTTATTTTCAGTCTTAGATTTATTATTTCCTTACTTCTACTAATCATGGGCTTTTTTCTTTTTTTATTTCATTTATGTATAAAGTTTGATCTTTTCTTTGAATTTTCTTGTTTCTTTAGGTAGGCCAGTATTACTATAAATGTCCCCCATTTGCTCTATTTTGTAGATTTTGGTGTGCTGCATTCTTATTTTTCTCTAAGTATTTTTTAACTTCTTTGATTTCTTTGATCACCCATTAGTTACTAAGCATCACGTTGTTTAATTTCCACTTTTTTCTTTTTTCAGTTTTTTCCCATGTGTGATTTCTAGTTTCGTACCTCTATAGTTAGAGAAGATGCTCAACATGATTTCAGTCTTGAATTTATTGTGGCTTGTTTTGGACCTAGCACTTGATCTATCATGACAAATGTTCCAAGTGCATTTGAGAAGAATGTGTATTCTGCTGCTTTTGGATGAAATGCTTTACATATACTTAAATACATTTAGTCTAATGTGCCATTTAAGTCTGAAGTTTTCTTACTAATTTCCTGTCTGGACGATCTATCGCATTGATGTAAATGGGTTGTTAAACTCTCCTACTATTATTTTATTAATTTCAAACTCTTCTTTTAAGTCTGTTAATATATGCTTTGTATATCTTAGTGCTTCTGTGTAGGGTGCCTATACATTTATAAATATTATATCTTCTTGAAGACTTGACTCTTTTATCATTATATAATCATCTTAGTTTTTATTACAGTCTGTTTTAAAGTCTGTTCTGTCTGATATACATACAGTTACTGAGCTTTCATTTCCTTTTCCATGAAATATCTTTGCCCATCCCTTCACCTTTAGTCTGCATGTGTTTGTACATTTTTTTTTTTTTTTGTCTTTTTAGGACCACACCCACAGCATTGGGAGGTTCCCAGCCTAGGGGTCGAATCGGAGCTGCAGCTGCTGGCCTATACCAAAGCCACAGCAACTCAGGGTCTGTATTGTGCCTGCGAGCTACACCACAGCTCACAGCAACACCAGATCCTTAACCTACTGAGCAAGGCCAGGGATTGAGCCTATGTCCTCATGGAGATGAGTCAGATTTGCTTCTGCTGAGCCACAGTAGGAGCTCCTGTTTTTACTTCTGAAGTGAGTCTTTTGTAGATGAATCTTGTTTTTTAACCCATTAAAACACTCTTTTTCGATTTGCAAATTTTATCCATTTACATTTGTAGTAATTATTGATAGATATGAACTAATTACCATTTTGTTGTTTTCTGGTAGTTTTTGTCTATGCCTTTCTCCTTCTCTTTCTTTCTTCCCTTGAGCTTTGCTGGTTTTCTGTAATGCTATGTTTAGATTCCTTTCTCTTTTTCTTTTGTGTACTTACTACAAGTTTTTTCTTTTCTTTTTCTTGAGGTTAACATGAAATTCACATACAGCGTGCTATGTAAAAAGTCTGTTTTAAGTTGGTAGGAACTTAATTTTGAAGCCATTCCAAAGCTTTATTTTTCTACTCTGACCCATGTTTTATACTTTTGATGACACAATTTATATCTTTTCATTTTATGTATTCCTTAACTAATTATTGTGATTTTAGTTAATTTTACTACTTTTGTCTTTTAATCTTTATGTTTGATCTATAAATGACTGAGCCACTACATATGTATCTTTTTATGTGAGATTTTAGTTTTACAGATTTTCTTATTTGTAATTAGTGCAATTACTTTTCAGCTTAAATAATTCACTTTAACATTTCTTTTTTTTTTGTCTTTTCGCCTTTATGTAGAGCCACACCTGTGGCATATGGAGCTTCCCGGGGTAGGGGGCTAACAGGAGCTGTAGCTGCTGACCTTTGCCACAGCCACAGCAACACGGGATCTGAGCTGCGTCTGCAACCTACACCACAGCTCACGGCAACGCCGGATCCTTAACCCACTGAGCAAGGCCAGGGATCGAACCCACAACCTCATGTTCCTTAGTCAGATTTGTTAACCATTGAGCCACGAAGGGAACTCCCACTTTAACATTTCTTAAAAGGATGTTTCAGTGGTGCTAAGATTCTTTTGCTTATTTGAGAAACTCTTAATCTCTCCTTTGGTTCTGAATGATCACCCTAGTGGGTAAAGATACTTGGAAGTTTTTATTTTTATCTTTGAATATTTCTCTTATTCCATTTTGGCCTGTAAGATTTTTGTTGAAAATTCTGCCATAGGCTTATGGAATTTCTGTAGTACATATAATAATTGTTTTTCTCTTGTCTTTTTTGAGATTTTCTCTTTATCTCTAAGTTTTACCATTTTAATTATAGTTTCTTTGCGTGTACCTTTAGGTTCATCTCATCCATAACTCTGGGCTTCCTGAAGCTGAATGTCTGTTTCTTTGGCAGATTAGGAAAGTTCTCAGCCACTACTCCTTCAGATAAATTTTCTGCCCTTTTCTCTCTCTCCCTTCTCTTTCTGAGACATCTATACTGTGGCTATGAGTCTCTCTGATGTTGCCCCAAATGTTCCTTAAATTAGCTTTAATATAAATGTTTGTTTTGGTGCTCTGTGTAGACAAGTTCCTTTGTCTTTGTCTTCAACCCTGCTGATTCATTCTTCTATCTTTTCCAATCAACTATTGAACCCCTCTAGTGTATGTTCAGCTCAGTTATAACTTCTGTTTGAAATTCTCTTGTATTTTGTATCTCTTTGTTGAAGTTCTTACTGTGTTCTTCAGTTCTTCTGAGTTTTGTAAGCATTTTTTTTTAACATTACTTTGACCTTTATTTGCTTGATTGCTTATATTCATTTTGTTTAATTCTTTTCCTGGGGATTTTTCTTGTTCTTCCAATTGGAACATATTCTTTTGCCTCTTCATTTTCCTAATTATATGTGTTTACTTCTACGTATTATGTAAATTAGTTACCTTTCCAAGTCTTAAAGGAATAGCCTTACATAATAGATGTCCTATGGGGCCGAGAAATGCAATCTTTTCTGGTTACTAAGGCCAGGCACTCAAGGAGTGTCCCCTGTGTGGGCTTCATGCAACCTCCTATTGTGGCAGGGCTGTAGCTGCTATTACAGCATGCTGAAGGGTGGTTCTGGGCCTTGGAAAAACTGCAGGGCCTGGCCACTGTGGTTGCCAGGTGCTGAAGGGTAGGATCATCATCCAGCCGTTTTTGAGGCCTGGTAGAAGTTTAAGGGTGGGTGAGGCTTTCAACAGGGCATGCCCACTTACATTAACGTGTTAGATAGAAATTTCCAAAATGGTGTCCGCCAGTGCTGATATTAGCAATGTAGCCTGGGATCATAAAAATACCCCGCACTAGTTTCTCAGTCACAGGGGGTATCCCAGCTGATTCTTGCCTCTCTAGCAGATGCTTCAAGATTAGTAAGTGGGTCCCCTTCACTTATGGTACATGCACTTTTCAGTCTATTGTTTTTACATTGGTTTTCTAGTCAGGTGGAATTGAGTGAGCCTGTATGTGAGCCCTTTAAAAGTAGGTTTAGTGTTCTTTGTAGAACTGTGTAGTTTTCCTGCACATATTCTCCTTTGGTTTCCAAAGTCAGGTATTTGGGGACTTGTCTCTTCTGTACAGGATCTAAGGGTTGGGCAGCTTGATGTGGAGCTTGAATCACTTACTCCTCTGGGAAAATAACCATGGCTTGTAATACTTCCTGATTTTGGATTGCTGTGGCTAGCGTGTGATTGTTTTCATTAGTGAAACTGTATCTTTTTCTCCTAACCCATTTGATACTCTCCTTTTACCCTCTGTCATGGAGATGCTGTTCACCCAGTTTTCAGGTCCCTTTCAGAGGGAATTATCCTACATGTAGCTGTAGATTTTCTCTGTTCATAGAAGGAGGTGAGTTAAGGTTCTTTTTACACCATCATCTTGAATCTTCTCCCTCATAACTTTAATTTTAGACACAACTCAGATATTTATTTTCAAAATAGGGAGGCTTTCAGTTATTTTACAGGAAGTAAAATTTTGACAAGATTATTATCTCTCTAAAAAGATTAGATTCAGTCTTTGAATCATAATTTTGTAGTTTCACTTTGTCAACAAACTTTGTTAAAACAGACTTTTAAATTTTTTTCCAGGAACTTTGAGGAAATAAAAAGTTAGGGATTAATTTCTTATGATTATCCAGTTACAATAGCATGTGGAACTCCTTTGAAAAAAATGTAATTTTGAATGCACTTTATCCATGGATAATGAAGATGATGATATGAATTCATAACTGGAGACTAACACTTCAAAAAATTAAAAAAAATAAGTAGAGAGGACACTGAATAAAGTGATGCTTTGTAGTGGCAATATCTGAAAGCTGCTGATTTATTGATCTTTTCATTTAGGCCTAGGCATGTTAAATACATTGGGATTATTATAGAGTATTTCTTCTTCAACTTAATATTGTAAGAAAAGTATGAATCCATTTTATATAATATACTAAATTGAATAAATATATAAATCTATTATACATAATAAATTATAATATAAAAAGTCTATTTTATGTCCATATATATCATGTACATTGTGTGTGTGTGTGTGTGTATAGGACTTGTACGTTCTTGTAAAGTACATCTTATATATATATGTGTGTGTGTGTGTGTGTGTGTGTGTGTGTGTGTATATATTTATAGGACTTGTACCTTCTTGTAATGTGCAAAGATAACATTCCTATTTCTTTCAATTTTCATCAAATAAATGTGTAGAAGCTACAGTATTTGTAAGACAATTCAGGAGAAAAAATCTGTAAGAGGTTAAATAGATTCAGATTTGATTACTTATTTTAATTAATTTGAAACAAAACGTAAATTAGGGTAATTGCATAAATATAATTAATAAGCATTTAAGTAAGAAGATTATTATGTGCTCAGATTTTAAGCATAACTGAATGGGATACAGAAGATATAATGTAGTAGTTAGGATATTTCTAGCTGCTATAGATAAAACCTAGATCACAATGGCTTAAAAACAGAAATTTATTTCTTTTTCACATCAAATCTTGTAGGACTGTTTTTGATTAGTAGGCTGTTTTTCTGGTTTAGGAACTCAGGCCTCTTCCAAACTCTTGCTTTGCCATTTTTTTTTTTTTTGGCTTTTCTAGGGCTGCACCTGTGTCATATGGAGATTCCCAGGCTAGGGGTCTAATTGGAGCTGTTGCTGCCGGGCTACGCCAGAGTCACAGCAATGCAGGATCTGGGACCTACACCGCAGCTCATGGCAATGCTGGATCCTTAACCCACTGAGCAATGCCAGGGACCGAACCCGCAACCTCATCGTTCCTAGTCAGATTCGTTAACCACTGAGCCACCACGGGAACTCCTTTGCCATTTTGTGTGTGTGTGTGTGTGTGTGTGTGTGTATGTTTCTTTCAAGCCTAAACTACTCATTTGCTTCAAGCTTGTAAGGAAAAAGACATGGAGGATCTCCTGTAGAAGGGAGTTTTTTGGAAGCTGGGGAACAATTCTGATGATCCTAGTCTAGAAGTGGTACACATCTCTCCTACTTCCTCTTCCATATTCTGCTGGTTAGAACTCAGCCGCATCCTATACCTGATTGCAAGGGAGGTTGGGAAATAGAGTCCAGCTCTGTGTCCAGGAAGAAGTTATGGTTTTGGGGAGCATAAATAAGTCTTTGAGATAGATATAAAGCCATTGAATAAAAGACCCAGAGATGTTGTTATTGTTTAGACATGATGCTATCATTTCATGGATAAGGAAATGAGGCACATAAAGTATAAATGTTTGCCTCATTTATGTAGGATATAAAAATTAGTTCACAAATAGGTCATCTTGACCTCAAGACTAGGATTTTTCCATTTCTCATCATAAACACAGTATAGCAGAGTAGACAGGAAGTAACTACATGCTATCCAATCAGGAAACTCTCCCAAAGCTGTTGACTGGTTCCCCTTCCCCCGACCTCAGATAGGTGTACCACCCAAAGACTTATTTTGATTGATTCACATAGAAATTTAAATATTTAAAAAAGTTACTGTCTTGTCTGCTTTAGCTGCCATAGGATAAACAAAAGAAATTCTCACAGTTAATGGAGGCTGAGTTTTCCAAGACCAAAATTCCAGCCAATTCAGTGTCTGGTAGGAGTACTCTCCCTAGTTTGTAGATAGGTGTCTTCTCACTGTGTCTTCTCATGACCTTTCCTTGGTGACTACCTGTGGAGGGAGAGATATCATTCCTATTCTTGTTCTCATAAAGCCACCAATCATACTAGTTTAGCTCCTTATCCTTATAATATCATTTAACCTTAATTATCTCCTAAAAGCCCTATCTCTGAATACAGTCAAACTGGGGACTAGAACTTCAACAGAAATTGTAGGGGAGACATAATTCAGTCTATAGCAGCTATAATTTGTTTGTTTATTTATTTATTTGTTTTCTATTTTTATGGCCACACCTAGAGCAAATGGAAATTCCTAGGCTATGGGTCGAATCAGAGGTGCAGCTGTTGACCTATACCACAGCTGCAGCAATGTCAGATCTGATCTGATCTGCATCTGTGACATACACTATAGCTTGTGGCAGTGATGGGTCTTTGAGACAACGATCAAGACCAGAGATTGAACCTGCATACTAATGGGTTCCTTTTTTTTTGTCTTTTTGCCTTATCTAGGGCCACACCCGCAGCATATGGAGGTTCCCAGGCTAGGGGTCTAATGTGAGGTGTAGCTGCCAGCCTTCGCCACAGCCACAGCAACAGGGGATCCGAGCTGCGTCTGCGACCTACACCACAGTTCACGGCAATGCCATATCCTTAACCCAATGAGCAAGGCCAGGTATTGAACCCACAACCTCATGGTTCCTAGTCGGACTCATTAACCACTGAGCCACGATGGGAACTCCAACTAATGGATTCTTAACCCACTGAGTCACAACAGTTACTAATATTTAAAAATTAGAAATTTTCTGATGAGTGTTCAGATTTCTGGCTCCTGTTAAAAAATTGTGGGATCTGACCACTTTAGACTTCTCTTACTAGGTGACAAAAATGGGCTTAAAAGAGGGGCTGTGGCTCCTTCTTCATGGGCATGATCTCCCCAGTTCACCACAGTCCACATCTTTTGAAACCTGCTTGGCCATTATAAGCATTTAATTTTGTGATTTCTGAACATATAGCATCCTGGACGTGCTCTAGATTTCTGGAGTGTAAAGCTGTATTTTTGTTTGTATATTTATTTTTAATCAAGAGTTAATTTACAAGATTATGTTAGTTTCAGGTGTATAGCACAGTGATTCAGTATTTTCATGGATTGTTCTCCATTAAAATTTATTACACTATAATGGCTATAACTCATCTCCCTGCACTATACAAAATTTGATATTTGTATATATTTTGATGCTAGATATTCTGACAGGTGCACTTGATCACTGTTTTCTTCTTTACTTTAAAAAAAATTGTTTAGGAGTTCCCATCGTGGCTCAGTGGTTAACGAATCCGACTAAGAACCATGAGGCTGCGGGTTCGATCCCTGGCCTTGCTCAGTAGGTTAAGGATCCGGCGTTGCCGTGAGCTGTGGTGTAGGTCACAGATGCGGCTTGGATCCCGGGTTGCTGTGGCTGTGGCGAAGGCCAGCGGCTACAGCTCCTGTTAGACCCCTAGCCTGGGAACCTCCATATGCCATGGATGTGGCCCTAGATAAGACAAAAAGACAAAAATAAATAAATAAATAAATTGTTTAAAAAACTTCCAGTGCAATATTAAAAAGCGATATAGCCAGCTGGAGCAACAACAAACAGAAAGAAAAGGGAGGGGTAGGAAAGAGTGAGGGACCGCACCCCCGCTGCTCCAGAGGTTGGAAGCCGGGGACAGATTGGGGAGGGTCCTGGGAGGTAAGAAAGGGAGGAAAGGTCATCCACCAAAATGAACAGGGAAAATAAAACTTTTACATTAGAAACAGCTGGCTGAACTGAAGAGGATCTAGGGGAGATGGGAAGCCCCCTTGTTTTTTAACCTCTTGTTAGTCATAGCATTTGCAAATATTTTCTCCCATTTCATAGGCCATCTTTTCATTTTGTTGATGGTTTCCTTTGCTGTGCAAATACTTTTAAGTTTAATTAGGTCCAATGTGTTTCTTTTTCCTTTTATTTATTTATTTTGCCTTAGAAAGATTGACAGATTAAAAAATTTGGTTACAATTTTTGTCAGAAAGTGTTCTGTCCATTGTCTTCTAAATGTTTTATGGATATTTAATCAATTTTCAGTTTGTTTTTGTGTATGGTGTCACACCATACACAAAAACATCTTCTAACTTCACGGATTTACATGCAGCTGTCCAGTTTCTAGCAGCACTAGCTGAATAGACTGTCTTTTCGCCACTGAACATTCTTGTCTCCTTTGTTAAGATTAATTGAATATAGGTGTGCAGGTTTATTTTTGGGCTCTCTGTTCTGTTCCATTGATATCTGTGTCTGTTTTGTGCCTGTACCGTGTTGTTTTGATTACTGTAGATTTGTAGTACTGTCTGAAGTCTTAGAAGATGATACTTCCAGCTTTGTTCTTTCTTTCTGGAGACTGCTTTAGCAATTGGGAATTTTTGTGCTTCTATATGAATTTTATGATTATTTGTTCCAGTTCTTAGAAAAAGTGGGCATTTTGATAGGGAATACATTATATTTTTTGATTGCAGTGGGTGCCGTGGCCCTTGAAACAATTTTAATTTTCCCAATCCAAAAGCATGGGATATCTTTCAATTTCTTTGCTTATTTATTTATTTATTTATTTACTTATTTATGCCAAACACTTGGCATGCAGAAGTTCCTGGGCCAGGGATTAAACCTGCAAGAACCTGCTGCAGTGACAGCGCTAGACATCCAACCCACTGTTTCACAAGGGAACTCCATTATCTTAAGTTTCTTTCATCAGTGTTTTATTTTTTTTTGTATTTTTGATGTGATTTTAAGTGATTTTTTTGTATTTTTGATGTGATTTTTGCAGCTTTCTCTGATAGTTCATTATTAGTGTATTAAAAAACAAAAAATTCTATGTGCATCCTGCTACTTTGATGAATTTATTTTTTAGTTGTAAAAGGTTTTTAGTATAAACTACTGTGTCAGCTGCACAAATAGTGGAAGTTTTACTTCTTTCTTTACAATTTATATGTTATTTATTTCTTTCTCTTATCTTGCTGTGGCTAGGACTTCTATAAATGTGTTGCATATAAGTGGTAATAGTGGGCATCCTTGTATTGCTCCTGAATTTAGAGAGGAGGGTTTTATCTTTTCACCATTGAGTTAGCTGTGGGTTTTCAATGAGTGGCTTTTATTATTCTGAGATATGTTCCCTCTGTATACACTTTGATGAGCATTTTTATCATGAATGGATGTTGAATTTTGTCAAAAGCTTTTGCTACATCTTTTGAGATAATCATGTGAATCCTTTCCTTTATAAATGTGCTGTATCACTTTAGTTTATTGACTAACCTTGCATCCCTGGAAAAAATACAACTTGATCGTGGTGTACGATCATTTTTATATTGTTGGATTCAGTTAGATAACGTTTTGTTGAGGATTTTTCCATCTATTAAACAGAGATATTGGACTGCTTTACATTATCCCATAGATCTCTTTTATTGCTTTCATGTTTTTTCATTTGACAAATTCTAACATCCATTCATGATAAAAATTCTTACCAAAGTGGGTATAGAGGGAGCTAACCTTAACATAATCAAAACCATGTATGACAAACACACAGCAAATATAAAACTCAATGGGGAAAAGCTGAAAGCCTCCCCACTAACATCTGGAGAAAGACAAGGATGCCCACTCTCAAATTTTATTCTACATAGCATTGTAAGTCATAGTCACAGCAATCAGACAAATGAAAGAAATAAGAGGTATCCAAATTGGAAGAAAAGAAGTAAAATTGTCCCTGTATGCAGATGACATGATACTATATATAGAAAACCCTGGGGACTCAATACAAACTGATGAACAAATTCAGCAAAGTAGCAGCATACAAGAATAATGTTCAGAAATTGGTTGCATTTCTGTATACTAAAAATGAAATATTAGAAAAGGAATAAAAAAATACAATACCTTTAAATATCACACCCCAAAAATTTAAATACCTGGGAATAAGCCTGACCAAGGAGGTGAAAGACATATGCTGAGAACTATAAAAAAATTAACCAAGGAAATTAAAGAGGATTCAAAGAAATGGAAAAATATTCCATGCTCCTGGGTTGGAAAAATTAATGTTGTAAAAATGGCCATACTACCCAAAGCAATCTACAGATTCAACATAATCACTATCAAATTGCCCATGACATTTTTCACAGAACTACAAAAAACAATCCAAAAGTTTGTATGGAACTGTAAAGACTCAGAATTGCCAAAGCAATCCTGAGGAACAAAAACCAAGCAGAAGACAACTTTCCCAGACTTGAGGCAATATTACAAAGCTGCAGTAATTAAGACAGTATGGTACTAGTACCAAAACAGACCTACAGGCAAATGGAACAGAATTGACATTCCAGGCACCTACAGTCAATTAATTTTTGACAAAGAAGGCAAGACTATAAAATGGGAAAAAGACAGTCTTTTCAGCAAGTATTGCTGGAGAAATTGGACAGCTGCATGGAAATCAATGAAACTGGAACACACCCTCACACCATGTACAAAGATAAATAAGAGAAGACACCATCAAACTCTTAGAAAAGAACATAGGCACAACATTCTCTGACATCAATCTTACAGATATTTTCTCAGGTTAGTCTCCCAAGGCAACAGAAATAAAAGCTAAAATAAACCAATAGGACCTAATCAAACTGACAAGTTTTGCATAGCAAAGTAAACCATAAAAAAAAGGTTACTTACAGAATGAGAAAGTAGTTTCAAACCATGCAACTGACAAGGGCTTATTCTCTAAAATATACAAACAACTTATACAACTCAACAGCAAAAAAAGTAATAACCCAGTTGAAAAATGGGCAAAATACCTGAATAAAAATTTCTCCAAAGAAGATATACAGATGGCCAACAAGCACATGAAAAAGTGCTCAACACAACTGATTATTAGATAAATACAAATCAAAACTACTATGATATACCACCTCACACCAGTCAGAATGGCCATGATTAATAATTCAACAAATAACAAATGTTGGAAAAGGTGTGGAGAAAGGGGAACCCTCCTGCACTGTTGGTGGGAATGTAAATTGCTACAACCACTTTGGAAAACACTATGGAGGTACTTCAGAAAGCTAAATATAGAACTACCATATAACCCAGCAATCCCACTCCTGGTCATATATCCAGATAAAACTTTCCTTGAAAAAGAACATGTGCCTGCATGTTCATTGCAGCACTATTCACAATAGCCAAGACATGAAAACAACTTAAATGTCCATTGATAGATGATTGGATTAAGAAGATGTGGTATATATACACAATGGTATACTACTCAGCCATATAAATGAACAGAAAAAACTTGTATGGAGCTAGAAACTCTCATACTAAATGAAGTAAGTTAGAAACAGAAAGACAAATACCATACGATATCACTTATATATGGAATGTAATATATTGCACAAATGAGCCTTTCACAAAAAATAAAACTCATGGACTTGGAGAACAGACTTGTATTTCCCAAGGAGGAGTGGGAGGGTGTGGGATGGCCTGGGAATCTGGGGTTAATAGATGCAAGGTATAGCCTTTGGAAGGTAATGTGAAAAAAATAATATACATGTGTGTGTGTGTGTGTGTGTGTGTATGACTGGGTCACTTTGCTGTATAGAAGAAAATCGACAGAATGCTGTAAATCGACTATAATAAATAAAAATCATTGTTAAAAAGAAAAAAATAAATTATTGTTGATTTACAATGTTTCTTCAGATTGTAAGTACAGCAAAGTGACCCAATCACACACATTTCCTTGGGCTATACAATAGGGACCCATTGACCATCCATTTCAAATATAACAGTTTGCAACAACAACAACAACAAAACACCCAAATTCTCATCCATCCCACTCTCTCCCCTTTCCCCCCTGGGAACTCCAAGTCTGCTCTCCTTGGCCATGTTCTCTTTCAGTTTTTTTAAAATAGGATAATCTCTTCCACAGTTTAGATTCCACCAATAAGTCTTTTTCTTTCTGGCTTAATTTAGGATAAGAATCTCTAGTTCCATCCATGTTGATACATATGGCATTAGTTTGTCTTTTTTATGGATGAGTAATATTTCATTGTATATATGTACCACATCTTTTTAATCCATTCATCTATTGATGGACATTTAGGTTGTTTACATGTCTTGGCTATTGTCAATAGTGCTGCTATGAACATTGGGGTGCATGTATCTTTTTCAATGAAAGTTTTTTTTTGTATATGTGCCCAGCAGTGGGATTGCTGGATCATATGGTAGTTCTATGTTCAGTTTTCTGAGGTACCCCCATTATGTTTTCCATACTGGTTTTACCAAGTTACACTCTCACCAGCCATGCAGGAGGGTACCTGTTTCTCCACACCATCTCCAGTACTTGTTTTATGTTGATGTAAACTCTTACCTGTGAAGAGATATAGTTTTACTTCTTCCTTTCCAATTTAGAGTCCTTTTATTTCTTTTTCTTCGCTGATTGCTGTGGCTAGGACTTCCAAAACTATCTTGAATAATAGTGGTGAAAGTGGACATCCTTGTCTTGTTCCTGATCTTAGTGGGAATTCTTTCAGCTTTTCACCATTGAGAATGAAGATAGTTATTGGTTTTTCATAAATGGTTTTTATTATGTTGAGGTAAATTCCCTCTATTCCAACTCTCTGGCAAGTTTTTTATCATAAATGGGTGTTGAATTTTGTCAAAAGCCTTTCCTGCATCTATTGAGATAATCCTATGTTTTTTATTTTTCAGTTTGTTAATCTGGTTTATTACATTGATAGATTTGCAGATATTGAAGAATCCTTGCATCTCTGGGATAAGTCACATTTGGTCATGGTGTGTACTCCTTTAAATATATATTTGGATTCCAGTTTGCTAGCATTTTGTTGAGGATTTTTACATCTATGTTCATCAGTGATATTGGTCTGTTATTTTCTTTTTTTGTGATATCCTTGTCTGGTTTTGGTATCAGGATGGTGGTGGCCTCATAGAATGAACTGAGCAGTGTTACTTCCTCTGCTATTTTTTTGAAAGAGTTTCAGAAGAATAGGCATTAACTCCTCTCTGAATGTTTGACAGAATTCAACCTGTAGCCATCAGCTTCCAGACTTTTGTTTGCTTGAATTTTTTTTGGGGGGGGTTGCTTTTTTGGGCTGCACCTGTGGCATACGGAAGTTCCCAGGCTAGGGGTGGAATTGGAGCTTCAGCTGCCACCTTACACTACAGCCACAGCAACAGTATATCTGAGCTACTTCTACGACCTACACCACAACTCACGGCAACCCACTGAGTGAGGCCAGGGATCAAACTTGCACCCTCTTGGATACTAGTTGGATCTGTTTTCCACCAAGCCACAATGGGAATTCCTTTGGAAGTTTTTTAATAACACTTTCAATTTTGGTACTTTTTGGTCTGTTCATATTTCGGTTTCTTCCTGGTTCCATCTTGGTAGATTGTACCTCTGTAAGAATCTGTCCATTTCTTCTAGGTAGTCCAGTTTATTGGCGTATTCTTGTAGTGGTCCCTTATGATCCTTCGTATTTCTGTAGTGTCAGTTGTACCGTCTCCTTTTTCATTTTTAATTTTATTGATTTGAGCCCTCTCCTCCCCCTCCTTTTTTTTTCTTTTTAGGGCTATACCTGCAGCATATGGAGGTTCCCAGGTTAGGGGCACAGCAATGCCAGACCCGAGCCGCGTCTGTGACAGCAATGCCAGATCCTTAACCCGCTGAGCGGGGGTAGGGATCAAACCTACCACCTCATGGTTCCTAATCAGATTCGTTTCAACTGTGCCACGATGGGAACTCCTCTCCCCTTTTTTCTTGATGTGTCTGGTTAAAGGTTTATCAATTTTGTTTATCTTTTCAAAGAACCAATTTTGCTTTCATTGATCTTCTCTATTGTTTTCATTGCCTGTATTTCATTTCTGCCCCGATATTTATGATTTCTTTCCTTCTGCTAATTTGGGGCTTTGTCTGTTATTCCTTCTCTAATTGTTCTAGGTGTAAGTTTAGCTTGTTTATTTGAGTTTTTTCTTCCTTCTGGAGGTAAGATTGTATTGCTATAAACTTTCCTCTCAGAACTGCTTTTTCTGTGTCCCATAGGTTTTGGGTTGTTGTATCTTCATCATCATTTGTCTGTAAGTATCTTTTGATTTCCTCTTTGATTTCTTCAGTGATCCATTGGTTGTTCAGTAGCATGATATTTAGCTTCCAGGAGTTTGTGGGTTTGTTTGCTCATTTTTTTTTCCTTGTAGTTGACATGTATAGATTGAAAGTGAGAGGATGGAAGAAGATATTACAGGCAAATGGAAATCAAAGGAAAGCATGAGTAACAATGCTCATATCAGACAAAATAGACTTTAAAATAAAGAAAATCACAAGAGACAAAGAAGGACATTACCTAATAATCAGAGGAACAATCCAAGAATAATAACAAACAATTATAAACATATATGCACCTAATTTAGAAGCACCCCAATATATAAGCCGATTGCTGACAGCCATAAAAGGAGAAATTGACAGCAACATGATGGTGGGAGATTTTAACACCCCGCTTACATCAAGAGACAGATTATCCAGACAGAGAATTAACAAGGAAACACAGGCCTTAAATGATACTCTAGACCAGGTAGACTCAACTGATATTTATAGAATACCAAAGCAGCAGAATATACATTCTTCTCAAGTGCACCTGGAACATATATTTTTTCATTTTTTTCCCAATGTCTTGGATCATCTTTACTATAATCACTGTGAATTATTTTTCAGGTAGATTACCTATGTCCTCTTCATTTAGTTGTTTTTGTGTGTTTTTGTCTTTTTCCATTGTCTGAATGTCATTTCTTTGTCTAACTAAATTATAGAATGTCTAACTTTCTCTCTCTCTATATATATATCATCCCCTCGATCTCAGGTATGTAGATGCCATAGTTGGTGTCCTGTCTTGATGTTTGCAGGGGTGTTAGTGGCTCACATGTACCTAGAGCATATGATGAGAGCAGTTTTATTACACTACCTCCCCTGAATCTAGGTGGCTGTTAGGGATGGGGTCCATCTGAATATTCATAGTAGTTAATGTTTCACAGGATTGCTTTCGTGATGGCGGTGGGGTGGTGGTCAGTCCTGGCTCCTGTGACTCCTTCTGCTTCCAGGCAGCTCTCAGGACTGTTTCCTGTGATTTGCAACATTAGCATTTGATCCTGCAGTCCTTCCCTTTGTCAGGGAGGTTCTCAGTTGTAGGTCTCTGTAGCTGGGGGATCGATAGGTGCCTCTCTGTAGTCGTTCCCTTAGGTAGTCCAGTCTAGGAGGTGTTCTCTATAGCCCCAGGGCAGAGTCTGCACCCTAACTGTTGCTAAAAGGTTTTCTCTGTAGCTGTAAGGCCTGCACCATTCCAGCGATCCCTGGCAGAGTGCTCCCTGGAGCTGCTGCACTATAAAAACGTGTGCCAGTGGGCCCCTCTCAACTCCTTTGGCTAGCCAAGCAACATACACTGCTTCTGTGGTCCCCTGGTTGATTGTTGGTAGGGATCACAGAGCTTGTGATTTTCCTAAGATCACTCTGCCAATTCATCAGGATGCTTTTGTCTCCTGGGCTGTGTGTGTTGTTTATGGGTTCACTTTGCCCCTTCACTAGGCCTTTTGGGGCTTTCTACCTGCCCACCTGGCCTCTTGCAACTCCCAGGCTCCTTTGTGCTGTTTCCAATTTCATTTTCTCCATCTCCTATGCAGATTGCAGTTCCTTGCTCTTCCACTAGGCCTTTTGTGTTTCCCAGGACCTTTTGAGCTGTTTCTGAAATAGTTTTACCAGTTCAATGGACTTTTCACAGCTCTCAACCCGCCCAGAAAGCTTCTTGCAGATTTCTAGGTTTCTTTGTGCTGCTTCCAAGATACTTTTCACCACTCCTAGGGAAATCACGACTCTGTGCCCACCCAGGAGTCCCCTTACAGAACTTGGAGAGTCCATGCTGTTTCCCAAATTACCCTCTGTCCCTTAGGCAGATCACAGTTCTGTGTCCACCCCGAAGGCCCCTTTTGGAATCCCGTATCTCCCCACTGCTTCAGAATTAACTTTCTCCACCCCTAGGAAATCTGCACGTCTCCATCAGCTCAGGAGGCCCCCTGCAAAATTCCAGAAAGTCCATGCTGTTTCCAAAAATCCTTTATGTCTCCTAGGAAAATTCCAGGTCTCTACCTGCCTGGAAGGCCCCTAGTGGACTCCCATGAGCTTTCCCTATTTCTGAGGTAACTTACCTCATCCTGGTAGGGAGATCATCGTTCTGTGTCCACCCCAGGGTGCACAATCCTGCCCCTCTGCACTGTTTCTGAAATAACTTTCTCTGCCCCTTAGGAAATATGTGGATCTCTGTCAGCTCAGGATGCCCCTTGCAGAATTCCAGATGGTCTGTGCTGTTTCCAAAAAAAAAAAAAAACCTTCTCTCCTCTAGACAAATAGCAGGTCTGCACCTGCCCAGAAGGCCCCCTGTGGACACCCAGGAAATTTCCGTTTCTAAGGTAACTTTCTCCACCCGGACAGGGAGATCATGGCCCTCTGCCCACCCCCAGGGGGCACTTGCAGAATTCTGCCCCTCCCTGCTGCTTCAGAAATAACTTTCTCCACCCCCTACGAAATCTGGAGGTCTCTGTCTGAATTCCCAGACCATCCATGCTGTTTCCAAAAACAGCTGTCCCCGAGGGAAAATTGGGCTCTTCATCCACACAAAGGGCCATCTGAGATCCCCTGAGCCTTCTGAGCTGTTACAGCAGTCACTTTGGTTTTCCTCCACATGGCTGCTGGCTGGGGTTGTGTGGACTGTACTATTCCCAAGTTCCCTCCATCTGCTCAGAGTTCCCTCTATTTGCTCCACTTTCTCCACAGTCTTAAGGGCTCTGGGCTGCTCTGAAACTGCTGCCAAGCAGCCCTTTACCTTCCTCCAGCTTGAGGGTAAGTCCTGGAGCTGGGGAAATTGTGGTCTAAGAAACTTGTAGGGGGTAACATTATAGTGGTGGATCCCACCCCTTCTCTCCAGCACTTCCTAACGGTGGCATCTAGCCTCCAAGCCTGACCAAGATTCCTCAGCTTACTACTTCAAATCTGGTCATTCTAGACTTCAGTCCCTCCAGGCTCTCTCTGTGTTAGCAATCCTAGTTTTCCCCCAGGTAGCCAGCCCCAGTTTTCTGTCTGAGTTTGATCTCCAAAGCTGGAATTTCAGTTCCTGGCCCCTATCTTCTCCTGCTTTTGGTTGGGGAGTGTAGGGTGATGACACTAATCATTTGCAGAGGACCATTTCTATTTCAATTACTTCAGTCTGGTTGCTGCGTTCTGCAAAACTCCAAAATTCCTCCTCTGTCTCAGCTGGACTCCTTGACAGTATGGGTGACTTCTCAGGATGTGGAGTTGTGCTTGTTTGTGGGTTAGTTTTTCTTCCTTTTCCAGCTCCCTTCCAGGGGCTTGGGTCAACCTGCATTGTTTCTCTTTTTTTTCCTTTTTTCCCTTCTTTCTTTTGCCCTACCCAGTTTTGTGAAGATTTTCTCTATCTATTGGAATCCTGGGTTCCTTTGTCAGCATTCAGAAATTTTTGAGGACATGTAGTTCCACATGTAGATGGATTTTCAATGAATTTGTGGGAGTAGGTGAGCCTCATGTCCTATTCCTCTGCTGTCATCTTTTTTCTCCTCTCTTTTCTTCTTGATCAGCCTAGGTAAATATTTATCAATTTTGTTTATCTTTAAAAAATTGTTTCATTTTTCTTTTATATTGTTCTTATCTCTATTTTATGTATTTTCTTCTGATCTCTAATTATGATATGTCTTGCTATGGACCTCTTTGGGTTCATCTTGTATGGGAACCTCTGTTTCCTGTCATTAATATCCATTTCCTTCAAGTTTGGGAAGTTTTCAGCCATTATTTCCTTAAATATATTTTGTTCCCTTTCTCTTTCTCTTCTCTGAGACCCCTATAATTCAAATGGTGATGTATATAACTTTATCATAGAGCTATCTTAAATTGCTTTAATCTATCATCTGTCTGTCTATCTATCATCATCATCATTTTCTGTTCTGATTGGGTAATTTTCATTCATTATTCTGTCTTCCAGATCACTTACATATTCTTCTCTATCACTTATTCTGCCTTTTATTCCTTCTAGTGTTTTTTATTTCACATATTGAGTTCTTCCCTGGTGCCATATTGCCTCTCTTCCCAAAGTTGAGTCTTTCTGTGTTTTGGCCTCACCAGATCCAGTACCTCACTGTGACATGGAGTTAGCAAGGCTGTACTTTTGTACTTTGTTTGCCTGAGGCTGGGGTGCTTGTCAAGGTGGTCGTAAGAAGCCAGCAGCCTCTAGAGTAGATGTCTCTCTTCCTTGCCTTTGGGGAAAGCTAGGGTACATGTCCCTTTCAAGTGGAATCCAGGCTTCCCAAAGCCCTCCTTTTTGTCCCAGAAATCTTCCAACCAGCCAAGGGAGCTAGTCTCCCCCGTGTAAGGCACCTGGACTGGGGCACCCAGTCTGTGGTTTTCACCACTCACCTTCCAGGGCAGTGTCCTCTTGTGTTCTCTCTCTTTTCCTCTGAGACCCTTCGAATGGGTACAGACCTGATTCCATCATTTTTCTTCCCTTTCCCAGCAGCCTTGTTTGTACAGAATTCCTTCCAACAATTTCTTGTTAGTTTTCAGTGAGGATCGTTCTTCATATTGATATATTTTTCTTTATTTTGCTTTTAATAAAGTGTAGTTGATTTACAGTTTTATAGTCCATTTCTATTGTACCCATGGTGACCCCAGTTATAAATATATATATATATATATTTACTTATATATATATTTAATATATATATATTTATTAATATATATATATATGTTTTTTTTCTCATACTATTGATGTATTTTTGATGTATTTGTTGGGGGAAATGAGTTCTATTTCTCTTACTCTGCCATCTTGACTGATCTCTTAGAGCTATAGGTTTTGCATGTATTTCTCCTTCAACTGCTTTAGAAAATTGGGATTTTTTTCCTTATAGGTGAAATTCTTTGGAGATGAGCTTTAATGAAGTAGAGGATTTTGTTCATAGGCAGTACTTATTCATAATATGGGAAGTTATGAAATTGTCTTCTGGAAAGTATTCAAATGTCAAACAGCTATTTGGATCCGTGATTTTTTTTTTTTTTGTCTTTTTGCCTTTATGTAGAGCTGCACCCGCGGCATATGGAGGTTCCCAGGCTAGGGGTCTAACAGGAGCTGTAGCCGCCGGCCTTCGCCACAGCCACAGCAACGCGGGATACGAGCCGCGTCTGCAACCTACACCACAGCTCACGGCAATGCCGGATCCTTAAATCCACTGAGCAAGGCCAGGAATCGAACCCGCAACCTCATGGTTCCTAGTCAGATTCCTCAACCACTGAGCCACAAAAGGAACTCAAGGATCCGCAATTTATTATCCAACCCTACTATAAATCTAAATCTTTCTTTGACCCTGGCTTTCTAATTATATTTATTTCATGTTTATTCTAATCTACTTCTTTTATTCATATTTAGAGCTGTTCATTTTCAGATTTTTTTTCATTTTTTTAAAGTTTTGTTGAAGTATAGTTGATTTACAATGTTGTGATAATTTCTGCTGAAAAACAAAATGATTCAGTTATATATATACACACACCCAGTCTCTTTCAGTTTACGTTCCCATATAGATTATCACATAATATTGGGTGGAGTTTTCTGTTCTATACAGTAGGTCCCTGTTGCCCAATAGCTTCGTATATCTCAGTGTGCATATGCCATTCCAAAACCCCATTTCATCCCTCCCTCTGCCCCACAACTGTCCCTTTTGGTAATCATAAATTTTTCAAAGTCTGAGTCAGTTTCTATTCTGCAAATAAATTCATTTAGAATCTTCTTTTAGATTCCACGTATAAGTGGTATCATAAGGATGCTTCTCTTTCACTGTCTAACTTCTCTTCGTATGATAATCTCTAGATCCATCCATATTACTACAAATGGCATTATTTCATTTTTTTTTATGGCTAAGATTACATTGTACATATGTACCACTTCTTTATCCATTCTTCTGTTGGTGGACATTTAGGTTGCTTCCATGTCATGGCTATTGTGAATAGTGCTGCCTTGAACATACGGGTGCATGTGTCTTTTTGAATTACGATTTTCTCCATATAGGTGCCCAGGAGTGCTGGATCATATGGTAGGTCTATCTTAAGGTTTTGAGGACTCTCCATACTGTTTTCCACAGTGGTTGCACACATTTACATTCCCACCAACTGTGTAGGAAGGGTCCTTTTTCTCCACACCCTCTCCAGCATTTATTGTCTGTAGAGTTTGTGATCATGGCCATTCTGGCTGGTGTAAAGTGAAACCTCATAATATTTTTGATTTGCATTTATCTAATATTTAATGATGTTAATCATCTTTCATATATTTTTTGGCCATCTGTATATCTTCTTTGGAGAAATGTCTGTTTAAATCTGAACTTTTTTTTTTGTCTTTTTGTCTTTTTGCCTTTTCTAGGGCTGCACTTGCACCTATGGAGGTTCCCAGGCTAGCGGTCTAATTGGAGCTGTAGCCGCTGGCCTACACCAGAGCCACAGCAATGCCAGATCTGAGCTGCATCTGCAACCTACACCACAACTCACGGCAATGCCAGATCATTACCCCCTGAGCAAGGCCAGGGATCAAACCCACAACCTTGTGGTTCGTTAACTGCTGAGCTACGACAAGAACTCCTGAACTGTTTTTGATTGGGTTATTTGTTTTTCGATACTGAGCTGCAGGAGTTGCTTATATATTTTGGAGATTATTTCTTTGTCAGTCACTTCATTTGCAAATATTTTCTCCCAATCTGTGATTTCACATAGTTTTATACAAAAAATGTATTCCTACTGAACGTATAGGACTATACTTTTTTTTGTTTCAACAATAGACTCAGAAGTAGGAATAACTGCTAAATTACATTTTATGACACAGAATACCCACCATAGGGTGTTTAGGGCCTCATTCTGAAAGCTGTATTTAGCTCTGGAATTTGAATAGCATCTTTCATTTCAATCTTCCACATCTTTTCCTTCTTGGACCAATTACTTTGCAGGTACAAGTTAAACACCAGGTACATGTATACCAGCAACCACATCTTGAAAATTCTCAAGGGTTAGATGAAGCAGACATTTCAGTCATACACATTGAAAAGGACAAGAGTAAAGGTTTTAGCATTTTGGTATACACTTCTTAGCCACTCCAAGGGTGATTTATCTAGATCACAGACTGGAATAAGATTACAAGTCTTATAGCATGGGCTCCATGTAGAAAAATACAAATTTCACACTCTTGTACCTCTTTGGGCCTTGGTTTTATTAACTACAAAATGGAGATGATAGGATATCAGCTAATATATTGGTGTAAAGATGAAAAGATCTGATACAGGTAAACTTCCTAGAATAATGCCTGGCAAGTAGTTAAGAGCTAGTATGTTTTGTTATTTACAAAGACAGTATATCCAAAAGGTTAAGATAATGGGTTTGGAAGCCAATTCAGTTTTCATAGTACCCTTTTTCATCCATTTGCTAGTTATACGAATTAGGCAAATTAAGTTGCACACTTAACGTGTAAAATGAGAATTAAAGAATACCAAACTCATCAAGTTATATAAATATACAATAAGACAAAACAATGTCAAGACCTTAGCAAAAGGTTTGGCATATAACAAATACCCAATATATTACAGCTAAATGTGTAAAATGGATATTTGTAGAATGTGAGTTGCAAATAGAAAAAAAAAAAAAGGAGAAAGATCTTGGGAAATCTTCCAATGATTTCAGTGGTTGGAGTTTAAAAAAGAGAATGTTTTTGGTCAGTGTATCTCTATGGTGTGAGCAGGAATGAAAACTCCTAATGTCATATTAAATCATATTCACACATTGCGTTATTTGAATCAATTAAGTCAAATTAAATTAAATAGGATGCTAAATAGAATTTCTTTTGTGTGAAGAATTAATGTGGTGTTTCATGAACTCTGGCCAAGAGAAAAAAAAGTTGTTATAAATATTTTAAAATGTGTTGTTAATATTTACATTGACAATGCAGTAAGAAAAGCCTTCTCGAGGATTTTTATATTCATTGCCATGAGGCAAATATTGACTAAGATGTTTGTAAGTTTTTAATTTTTTACAATTATTTTAATAATTATTTAAATAAACTTTCAAAATGAGTGTTCAGCATTAAAAAAAAAACTGACCAATTTGCATGTGATGGTCAATTGAAAATTGAATGGGGTAGAGTCTCTGGAAAAATCTTTATGTGATGCTGAATGACAGTTTGCTATATTCCCATGAATCTTGTTATTTACATTTTTGATATTCAAGTAGATTGAAATTTGACTGCAGATAAGAATCACCTGGAGGCTGATATTTTAAACAGAGAAATCCATCCAGACTCTAACTTCGGAGCTCTGACTTCATTGGGAAAAGGACTAGAAATCTGTACTTGTTAAAAAACACCCCAGATAATTCCAGTGAGCTAGATTTGGGAAATGCTGACCTTTTGGTCTAATACATCTGTGGTCCAGTCCTAAAACAATAGTGCACAAAACTTTAATAAATCATTGCAAAGATTCATATAAATATACCCTCTAATAATGTATATGTAAACTATAGGTGAATAATTTTGGGGGATTTTTTTCCCATTACTTAATGAATTTTATTACAATTATAGGAGTACAAAAATCATCACAACTCAGTTTGATAGCATTTCCATCCCAAACCCTCAGTGCATCCCCATACCACCCCCCAGCTTGTCTCATTTGAAAATCATAGGTTTTCCAAAGTCTATGAGTCATTATCTGATCTGCAAAGAAGTTCATTGTGTCCTCTTTTTTTAGTTTCCACATGTAAGTGGTAGCACTTGATGTTGGTGTCTAATTGTCTGACTGATTTTACTTGAATTATCGCATGATAATTTCTAGGTGCATTCATGTTGATATAAATGTTGTTTCATTCCTTTTAATGGCTGAGTAGTATTCTATGGTGTATATGTACCAGATCTTCCCTATCCACTCCTCTGTCGATGGACATTTAGGTTGTTTCCATGACTTGGCTATAGCATAGAGTGCTGCAATGAACACTGGAGTACATGTGTCTTTTTGAGTCATGGTTTCCTCTGGATAGATGCCCAGGAGTAGGATTGCTGGATCAAATGGTAATTCTATTTTGAGTTTTCTGAGGAATCTCCATACTGTTTTCCACAGTGGTTGCACGAATTTGCATTCCCACCAACAGTGTAATAGGGGATACTTTTTCTCCACACCCTCTCCAGCACTTATTGTTTGTAGACTTTTTGATGATGGCCATTCTGGCTGGTATAAGGTGGTAGCTCACAGTGCTTTTGATTTGCATTTCTCTAATAACAAGTGATGTTGAACATCTTTTCATGTGTTTTTTGGCCATCTGTATGTCTTCTTCGGAGAATTGTCTGTTTAGATCTTCTGCCCATTTTTTGATGGAGTTGTTTGTTTTTTCGTATTTAGCTGTAGGAGGTATTTGTAAATTTTGGAGATTAATCCCTTGTCAGTCGATTCATTTTCAAATATTTTCTCCCATTCTGTGGGCTGTCATTTCGTTTTGTTTAGGGTTTCCTTTGCTGTGCAGAAACTTTAAGTTTAATTAAGTCCCATTTTTTTTGTTTTTCTTTTTATTGTCATTACTCTGACAGGTGGATCTGAGAAGATGTTGCTGTCATTTATGTTGCAGAGTGGCCTATGTTTTCCTCTAAGAGTTTTATAGTATCTGGTCTTGTATCTAGATCTTTAATCCATTTTGTGTTTATTTTTGTGCATGGTGTTAGGAAGTATTCTAGTTTCATTTTTTTTTACATGTGGCTGTCCAGTTTTCCCAGCACCGCTTATTGAAGAGGCCGTCTTTTCTCCAATGTATATTTTTGCCTGCTTTGTCATAGATTAGTTGACTGTAGGTGAGTGGGTTTAATTCCAGGCTTTTCATCCTGTTCCACTGATCTATATTTCTGTCTTTGTGCCAGTACCATACGGTTTTGATGACTGTAGCTTTGTAGTAGAGTCTGAAGTCAGGAAGCCTGATTCCCCCAGCTCCATTTTTTTTTTTCAGGGTGTCTTTGGCTATTTGGGGTCTTTTGTGATTCCAAACAAACTTTAAAATATTTTGTTCTAGTTCTGTGAAAAATGTGCTTGGTAATTTGATAGGGGTTGCATTGAATCTGTAGTTTGCCTTGGGTAGTATAGTCATTTTGATAATATTGACTCTTCCAATCCAAGAGCATGGTATGTCTTTCCATCTGTTTGTGTCATCCTTGATTTCTTTCATCAGCACCTTATAGTTTTCAGAGTATAGGTGTTTTGTCTCTTTAGAAAGGTTTATTCCTAAATTTTTTATTCTTTTTGATGTGATGGTAAACAGGATTGCTTCCCTAATTTCTCTTTCTGATCTTTCATTGTTGGTATATAGAAATGCAATTGATTTCTGTCTATTAATTTTGTATCCTGCGACTTTGCCAAATTCATTGATGAGCTCTAATGGTTTTCTGGTGGAGTCTTTACGATTCTCTAGGTATAGTATCATGCCATCTGCAAACAGTGATTGTTTTACTTCTTCCTTTCCAATTTGGGATTTCTTTTACTTCTGATTGCTGTGGCTAGGACTTCCAAAACTGTGTTGAATATTAGTGGCGAGAGTGGACATCCCTGCCTTGTGCCTGATCTAGGGGAAATTGTTTCAGCTTTTCACCATTGACAATGATGTTAGCTCTGGGTTTGCCCTAGATGGCCTTGATTATGTTGAGGTAGGTTCCCCCTATGCCCACTTTCTGAAGGGTTTTTATCAGAAATGGGTGTTGGATTTTGTCAAAGACTTTTTCTGCATCTATGGAGAGGATCGTATGGTTTTTATTCTTCAGTTTGTTAACGTGGTGTATCAGACTGATTGATTTGCGGATATTGAAGAATGCTTGCATCCTGGGGATAAATCCCACTTGATCGTGGTGTACAATCCTTTGAATGTATTGTTGGATTCGGTTGGCTAGTATTTTGTTGAGGATTTTTGCATCTATGTTCATCAGTGAGATTGGCCTGTAATTTTCTTTTTTTGTGGTATCTTTGTCTAGTTTTGGTATCAGGGTGATGGTTGCTTCATAGAATGAGTTTGGGAGTGTCCCTTCCTCTGCAATTTTTTGGAAGAGTTTCAGAAGGATAGGTGTTAGCTCTTCTCTAAATGTTTGATAGAATTCACCTGTGAAACCATCTGGTCCTGCACTTTTGTTTGTTGGAAGTTTTTTAATCACAGTTTCAATTTCAGAACTTGTGATTGGTCTATTCGTCTTTTCTGTTTCATCTTGCTTTATCTTGGAAGATTGTACTTTTCTAAGAATTTGTCCATTTCTTCTTGGTTTTCCATTTTATTGCCATATAGTTGCATATGGTAGTTTCTTATGATCCTCTGTATTTCTGTGATGTCTCTTGTGACTTCTGCTTTTTCATTTCTAATTTTGTTGATTTGTGTCCTCTGTCTTTTTCTCGATAAGTCTGGCTAGGGGTTTATCAATTTTGTTTATCTTTTCAAAGAACCAGGTTTTATTTTCATTATCTTTTCTATGGTTTTCTTCATTTCAATTTCATTGATTTATGCTCTGATCTTGATGATTTCTTTTCTTCTACTAACTTTAGGTCTTGTCTGTTCTTCCCTCTCTAACTGCTTTAGATGTAAAGTTAGGATGTTTATTTGAGCTTTTTCTTGTTTCCTGAGGTAGGCTTGTATTGCTATAAACTTTCCTCTTAGAACTGCTTTTGCTGCATCCCAGAGGTTTTGGGGTGTCGTGTCTTTGTTGTCATTTGCTTCCAGGTATTTTTTAATTTTCTCTTTGATTTCTTCAGTGATTCATTGGTTGTTTAGTAGCATGATCTTTAGTCTCCACGTGTTTGTATTTTCAGCCATTTTTTTCTTGTTGTTGATTTCCAGTCATATAGCATTGTGGTCAGAGAAGATGCTTGAAATGATTTCAGTTTTCTTAAAGTTACTGAGGCTTGATTTGCAGCCCAGGATGTGATCAATCTTAGAGAATGTTCCATGCGCACTAGAGAAGAATGTGTATTCTGTTGCTTTTGCATGGAATGTCCTATAAATATCTATTAAGTCCATCTGATCTAATGCTTCATTCAGGGCCTGTGTTTCCTTATTGATTTTCTGTCTGGATGATCTATCCATTGCTGTAAGTGGGGAGTTAATGTCCTTCACTATGATGGTGTTATTGTTGATTTCTCCTTTTAAGGTTGTTAGTAGTTGCCTTATATATTGTGGTGATCCTATGTTGGGTGCATAGATATTTGAAAGTGTTATATCTTCTTCTTGGATTGATCCTTTGATCATTATGTAGTGCCCTTCCTTGTCTCTCAAAGTGTTCTCATTTTAAAGTTTATTTTGTCTGATATGAATATTAGTACTCCGGCTGTCTTTTGATTCCCGTTTGCATGGAATATTTTCTTCCATCCTCTCACTTTGAATTTGCATGTGTCCCTAGAAGTGAAGTGGGTCTCTTGAAGACAGCATGTATATGGGTCTTGTTTTTGTATCCATTCAGCTAGTCTATGCCTTTTATCTATGTCTTTTAGTTGGGGCATTCAGTCCATTAACATTTAAGGTAATTATTGATATGTATGTTCTTATTGCCATTTTTTTTTAACTGTTTGGGGTTTTTATTGCTCTTTTTTCTTCCCTTATTCTCTTGTTATCTCCTCTCACAAGATGACTATCTTTAATGTTTTATTTGAGTTGATTTTTCTTCTTTGTTTGTGTATGAATTATAAATTTTTGATTTGCGGTTACCCTGAAGTTTTGATATAGGAGTCTATATATAAATGAGATTAAGTTGTTGGTTTCTCAATTGCAAGTGCCTCTCCTCTGTCCTGCACTTGAGCTCTCCTCTCATTATTTCTGATTTTGGGAGCCCAGTTGTGCATGGATGGTTTCATATCTTTACTGTATATATGCCTTTACTGGTGAGCCTTGTCATTTGTGAGGTTTTTGTTTCTTGTTGTGGCCTTTTTTTTTCCAGAGAAGTTCCTTTAGTATTTATTGTAAAGCCGGTTTGGTGTTGCAGAACGCTCTTAGCTTTTGCTTATCTGTAAAGTTTTTTTTTTTTTGTCTGTTTGCCTTATCTAGGGTTGCACGCATGGCATATGGAGGTCCCAGGCTAGGGATCTAACAGGAGATGTAGCCGCCAGTCTTTGCCACAGCCACAGCAATGCAGGATCTGAGCTGCATCTGCAACCTACACCACAGCTCACGGCAACGCCGGATCCTTAACCCACTGAGCAAGGCCAGGGATTAAACCTGCAACCTCATGGTTCTTAGTCGGATTCGTGAACCACTGAGCCACGACGGGAACTCCTTATCTGTAAAGGTTTTGGTCTCTCCTTCAAATCTGAATGAGAGCCTTGCTGGATAAAGTAATCTTGGTTGGAAGTTTTTCCCTTTCATCACATTAAGTATATCATGCCACTCCCTTCTGGCCTGCAGAGTTTTAGCTGAAAAATCTGCTGATAACCTTATGTATGTCATTTGTTTCTTTTCCCTAGCTGCTTTCAATATTTTCTCTTTGTCTTTAATTTTGGTCATTTTGATTAATATGTGTCTCGAGGTGTTCCTCCTTGGGTTTATTTTATATGATACTCGTTTCGCTTCCTGGATTTGACTGGGTGGTTCCTTTCCCATACTAGGGAGGTTTTTGGCTATTACCTCTTTGAATATTTTTTCTGTCCCCTTCTCTGTCTCTTCTCCCTCTGGCACCCCTATAATACAGATGTTGGTGCATTTAACATTATCCCAGAGTTGTCTGAGACTTTTCTCATTTCCTTTCAATCTTTTATTTCTTTTCTGTTCTGCATTAGTGATTTCCACTAATCTGTCCTCCATCTCGCTTATTCATTCTTCTGCCACCTGTATTCTACTGTTGGCCACTTCTAATGAATTTTTTATTTCAGTTATTGTATTTTGGATCTTGTTTAATTTTTACATCCTGCATTTCTTTGCTCAGTGTTTCCTGTAAATGATCAATCTTTGCCTCCAGTTTGTTTCCAGTGTCTTGCAGCATCTTCAGCATCAACAGTCTAAAGTCTCTTTCTGGGAGGCTGATAATCTCCTCATCACTTAGCTGTTTTTTTGGTTTTTTTTCTTTCTCCCTTATCTGAGTTTTAGTTTTCTGTCTTTTCATTTTTATAGGTTTTTGGTATGGTGTCCTTTCTGCCAACAATAGAGTTGTAGCTTTTCTTACTTCTGTTGTTTGCCTCCTCTGTGGCTGAAGTTGGTACTGGGGGGGGCTTGCTGTAGGCTTCTTGATAGGAGGGACTGGCGCCTGTCCACTGGTAGGTGGGGTTGACTTCTATCCCTCTGGTGGATGGGGCTTTGTCTCTGGGTGAGATTAGAGACTGGATGTGTGCCTGAGTAGTCTTTAGTCTGTTTACTAATGGGTGGGACTGTGATCCCATCTGGATTATTGTTTGGCCTGGGGCTTCTCAGTGCTGATGGGAGGGACCAGATTTTCCCAAAAGTGGCCACCTCCAGCAAAATCCGGGCTGATGAATGTTCCCGAGAGCTTTGCCTCCAATGCCCTTCCCCCAAAACAAGCCACAGTCACCCCTGTTTTTCCAGGAGGTCCTCTAAGAATTGCAGTCAGGTTTGACCCAGATTCCTATGGAGAATTTTCTTTGCCCTGGGACCCAGTGCACATGAACGTCTGTGTGTGCCTTTCAAGAATGGGGTCTCCTTTTCTTCCCTCAGTCCTGTGGAGCTCCTGCACACAAGCCCTGCTGGCTTCCAGTGCCAGATGCTCCGGGGGCTCTTTCTCCCTGTGCCAGATCCTCAGGCATGGGGATTTGATATGGGGCTCAGAACTCTCAGTCCTGTAGGTGAGTCTCTGTGATACAGTTACTTTCCAGTCTGTGGGGCTTCCCACCCGGGAGGTATGGGGTTGCTTATATCACATGATCGCCCCTCCTACCTCTTGATGTGGTTTCCTCTTTGTCTTCTGGAGTAGAATATCTTTTTGAAAGTTTCCAGTCCATTTGGTTGAAGGCTTCTTGGCATTTGGTTTTAATTTTGTTGTTTTTAGGAGAGAAATTTAGCTGCAGTCCTTCCATTCTGCCATCATTTTGGGGGAATTTTAATTATGTGGTATATTAAAGTTTTAAAAAGGCTTAGCTTAAAAATTAAAACTTTGACAATTGCCATAAATTTCATATTATTAAAATATTTCATACTGAAGGACACTATAGATAATTTTTATAGTGGGTATTTTTAAAGTATAAAATGTTTATGTTTCATATTTTTGTCCTTGGCTTCTTAGACCAAATAGTATAGGATTAAGTTGTATGTACTGAGTTAAAAATCTTTCCTTTTGGAAGCTATTTTCTTATTAAGCTTATAATTTAATTTCTCTCTCTTTTTTTGAAAGCTGGACCAATATTCTGTCAGCACACAATATGTTTATAAAGCAATATCCTAAAATATTCATTCAGAAAAAAATGAGACTGCCTAAAATTGTCAAAGAAGAGGTGAAAAGGTAATAATGTCTTCTTTTTTTAGTTTATTTTTAAATATTTAAATTTTATTGTTGCATCAGTGTCATATGTGAGTTCCCAGGCCAGGGACTAAATCCAAGCCACAACTATGACCTATGCCACAGCTGTGGCAACATCAGATCTTTAGCCCACTGTGCCACAGTGGGAACTCCTAATGATGTCTTCTTTTGAAAGCAAGGTTGATATTTGTCTCTGAGTGTGTGTATGGGTTGTGTGTGTGTGTGTGTGTGTGTGTGTGTGTGTGTGTGTATGTGTGCTTGGAAGAATAAGTGGAACTCAATATGAAAAGTATTTGATCTGTTATCAGTGCTCCATGTTAGGGTCTGAGCCACGTCTGTACCTACACCACATCTCATGGAAACATCAATCCTTAACCCACTGAGCAAGGCCAGGGTTTGAACCCATATCTTCATGGACAGTAGTCAGACTCCTTACCACTGAGCCACAATGGGAACTTCCATTTAGACTTTTAATCAATGCATTTTAATCAGTTATTTCTAGAGGAAAAATAAGTTTAAGGAAGTGATGGTAACACAGGAAACAATTATAAAAACTCCTGTTTGATGTTACAGCTACTTTAAGGAGACATATGAAATGAAGATAATATTTTGAATTGTCTTTTGATATTTCCCCTTAATGGTATGACCATTTTCCTTCCTGTACTATAAGCATCATCATGGTTTTGGAGAAAACAGCAGGATAAATACTACTTTGAGGAGCAGGAAGATATAAGATGGAGACATATGGGGAAAAGGAGACATAGAGAAACAGAGGAAGTTAGATGAGCTCTAAATCTGTCTTCATAGACTCCCATCCTTGGTATGAATCTGTCCATAAGGATCTGAAGGCTGTAGGAACATCCAGAGAGCTTTTGAGGAAGCTGCACCCTCTGGGGGCAGTGAGGAACAACTTGGATTGCACATTAGAGTCACCTGGAGAGTTTTTACAAAATACTGGTGTGAAGTCTCTATACAACTCAGATTGCCTAAATTGAAATTCTTTGACTTGGAGCCAAGGTCTGACTATTTAAAATAAATACCTAGGAGTTCCCGTCGTGGCACAGTAGTTAACAAATCTGACTAGGAACCATGTGGTTGTGGCAAGGATGTGGAGCAACAGGAACTCTTATTCATTTCTAGTAAAAGTACAAAATGGTACAGCCACTTTGGAAGCCAGTTTGGTGATTTCTTATAAAACTCATCATATATTTTTACCACATAATTCAATAATTACACTCCTTGGTATTTACCCAAAGAAGGTAAAAACTTATGTTCACACAACAATTGGCACATGAGTATCTATAGCAATTTTACTCATAAGTGCCAAAACCTGGAAGTAATCAATGTGTCCTTCATTAGCTGAATAACTAAACAAACTGTGGTACATCAGATAATGGAATATTATTCAGTGCTAAAAAGAAGAACCATCAAACCAAGAAAAGACATGGAGGAAACTTAAATGTATATATTAAATGAAAGAAGGCAATCCGAAAAGGACGTATTGTATAATTCCAACTGTATGACATTCTGGGAAATGCAAAACCATGGAGACAGGAAAAAAGATCAGTTGTTGCCAGGGGTTATGGGGAAGGGAGGGATGAATAGGTGGAGCAGGGAGGATTTTTAATGAAGATACTCTGTAAAATACTGTAAGAGTGGTTATATATCATTATATGTTTGTCTAACCCACAGAATGTCCAACACTGAGAGTGAGCCATAATATGAACCACGGGCTTTGGTTGATGGTATTTCAGTGTTGGTTCATGGGTTGTAGTAAATGTGTTAGTCTGGTGGAGGATACGGATAATGGGGTAAGCTATGTATGTGGTGGGGCAGGGGACATATCTCTGTACCTTCTGTTCATTTCGTATAAACAGACAGATGCAAATACATATAGGATTCAATTATTTTGTGATCTAAAAAATATATGCTGTGGAAAAGAGTAATCTCTCTTACACAGGAATTTATTGTTAAGACTTAGGCATTTACAGAGGTAGCATTACTTGAGAGTCAACGAGCAAAAATTGACATTGCTTTTAAAGTATCTTTCAAAAAACTCCAGATCAGTGCTTCTCGAATTTTAATATGTGCAAAATTCTCCCAGGGGTTGCAGGTGGGAGCCTATTAAAATGTGGATTCTGATTCAGAAGGTCTAGGGTGGGGCTGAGACTCAGTATTTCCAACAAGCTACTTGCTGCTTCTGCTCCTGGTCCACAGACCACTATTTGAGTATTAAGCCTAGCAACTGCCTGATTTTTTTTTCTTTAAGAAAATGAAGGAAATTTACTAAACTTCAACTATTTTTTTTTAGTAGGGAAATTTAGCCTCCATTTAAAATAATCAATTCATCTAGGGGCTTATTTCAGTTAGTTAAACTACATTGCTGTGCTGGGCCTTCGGTCATAATGTACTTGTTTCATTAAATTTAGCAGCAAATTTCACGTTGCACTTAATATGCAGAGTATGATATTGGATATTTATTTGGTAGACTTTTACTCAGGACATTTTAATGAAGTCCAATTAGTCTCTATTATCTTAAAAGTTTTAATTCTAATTAGGCAGAGAATCAGCTAAGGGAAAAAAGGGAGTAGCTAGCTGTGTTCAAAAGGAGATTCCAGGTTTATAACTTGTAACTGGTGATGACAGGTTGATAATCAGATGATGCTCATATTTTATAAAATTACTTTCTCTTAGTTTGTGTTATGTAGCACTCAACTGAATAATTTAACTTGGGAAGAGCAAAAAGATTTTGGCAGTGTGCAAATGCTGTTCTCCCCACTCTCCAGCCCCGGGACTCCACTAAGAGAACTCTCCAAGGTGCCAAAGACAGCCTGACCAGAGGATTCTACTGGGGATGTTCCTCATGGGCCCAGAAGTCAATGTGCTCAGCTGGCCAAATTACCAACCACTCCAAAAGCTGTCAAAGTATGCTTTGTGCTAAGAACTGATGCTTCCATTTGGACTTCAGGTTCTAAAAAGACTAGGATATCCCAGCTGCTTAAAGTGAAGCTCAGAATTTCACTTCTAGATCTAAAAGCTGTAGGAACAAGTGGCTTTGATCTGAGTTAAAATGGTGTGAAACTTTTTTGTAATATGCATATGGTCCCAAACATTTTAAAACAACCATTTGATATAGTACATATACCAGCTAGATGGAGTATATATTATCTCTAAAAGTGTAAGGACAAAAGATATTGGAAAATAAAGATGAGTATTTGGAGATTAAAGCAACTGAATACCTAGACAAATGGATTCTGATAGACTGACTTAAAAATATCTCCCTGCAAAATTGCTTTTTTGCCTGTGATTTTCTTTGGAGATTTTGGATTCAATTCAGTTCTCTAGCCTTGTCAAAATTACCCATGTGTTAAGCTACTTCCAAGTCGTACTTATTTCATTATAGCTTGGATCTGGCCTCAGGATAATTAACCATAGGCTATTTGAAGAATATGCATTTAACATCAGAACAAATGCAACTATTCTTGTTATGATTGTAAAACCCATATTTTCACTGAAGTTCTGAGATCTGTTGAATGAGATTCTCATATTTTTTTTGAAGTAAGAACTAGAATAATTCTGTTTCACTATTTTATTCTAAAATGATAAGTAAAATTTTACATTATCTGGAAAGAAACCATCACAGAATCTTTATGTGTATATATATATATATAGAGAGAGAGAGAGAGAGAGAGAGAGAGAGGGAGAGAGAGAGGGAGAGAGAGAGGGCGAGAGGGGGAGAGAGAGAGGGAGAGAGGGGGAGAGAGAGAGAGAGAGAGAGAGAGAAGTGACTTTGTGCTGAGTGTTAAGTCAGACAGGATCTCTGTACACAGAAGGTGCGGGTTGATGGCACTGACAAGCAACAGGGATAAATGAGGTATAATGGGTGACAGAGGTGATTTTAGGTTCAGGGGCTGGTTATACTGAGAATTCTTATGTTAACCTAGATGGTGTCCTGGAAGATCAGGGGAAGCATCCCCGAAGAAAGGGTGTTTAAGTTCAAGGAAAGTGGGAGTTGTCTAGATAAAGAAGAGAAAAAGTCCCTGAGGCAAAGAATCTTGTGATAATCTTCACCACTGATTGTCCAAGTGCTTATGAAGCTTTCTTAAATGATACTTGTCCAGTTCAGTTGTGACCAGACACCTGAAAACACTTTTTTTTTTTAATCTTGTGGATTTTCTCCTTCAAGGATATCAAGATAGAAATGGTAGCTGAAGGGGTGCAGGAAGAGAAAGAAAGAAGAGAAGGGGAGAGAGGAAAGAGAAAAAAACAGAGAGGGAAAGATATAGGAAGAAAGATAGAAAAGGAAAGGGATAAATACCAGGGAGAAATAAAGGACCATCAGGCCAGCTCAGGAGTAATATTTTGACCTTTTGGAGAATTCTGTGAAGGGAAGAGGAAGGAACTTCAATAAGAATAAATTGCCTCAGTCATGTTCTGATGCCATCCTTTGTGGCCCAAATTAAATCCTTTACTATGACATAAAAATGAAAACGTCTATATGGCCTGGGACAGTACTGTAGGAAAGTAATGACAGTTTGTAGAAATTGCACACTTGAATCAGGTTTACCTGCATGGACTGATATAAGAAAGTTTCAAGCCTGAGTTAAAGAAAAAAAAAACAGTGCCATTTATGTTTACAACTACCACTGAGGAATGGTAGATTATACCAGAAAGAAGAGCACTTTGTCATGCTTTTTTCCTGGTAGTTATGGCTAAAAGTATCTGAGGAGGGCTGAATTGCCCTGCCTGATAGAGGTGTTCTAATTTGGAGCTGTGGAGAAAGCCAGGAGTGAGGACAGGCCAAGATAAAAGGGGTAGAAAAGAAATGAGAAAGGTGTGCACTGAGTGATATGTATCCCCTGGTCCTGGGAATGAGGGTGAGGACATTTAAGAAAAGGAAGACTTATTAATTATTTTCAAGTACCCTGTGTCATATGTGATATAAAGATCTCTTTAAGATAACTCCAGTATTTGATGAACTCTGCTGTGCTTACAAATGTTCTGAGTACTTGGTTTAGTTTAGTTTAGTTTTGCTGTGGAAACTTAGGAAAGTTTGGTTTTACTTTTGGATAAATAAGCCATGGAACAAAGAGAGCATGTAAGGAAGAAGCTCAGTGGCAGAGGTGACATCAGGACATCATTTCTTAGGAAATTGATGAAACTTTAAAAAAAACTTCCCATGTTCATGAATTTTCATGGGATATTTATTTATTTATTTTATTTATTTAATGGCTGCATCCATGGCATATGGAAGTTCCCAGGCCAGGTACTGTGTCCGAGCTGCAACCACAACACTGGATCTTTTAACTCACTTGTTCCTGGCGGAGGAATCAACTTGCACCTCCGCAGTGACTTGGGCCACTGCCGTAGGATTTTTAACCCACTGTTCCAGAGGAGGAACTCCAATGGGACTTTGTTTAGATTTTGAGAGGCCAGAGCAGGAACTCCCATGGGACTTTTTAGATTTTAAAAGGCCAGTAGATCCCAACTGATGCCATCTGTGTGGCATGGAACTCTTGACTAATATCCCAATAATGGAAAAATGTGATACCATCAGCTAAGATGATTAACTATTATTGCGGTACATATATCTTTTTGAGTCATGGTTTTCTCTGGATAGATGCCCAGAAGTGGGATTGTTGGATCCAGTAGACATGATGAAATTATGGGTTTAGCAGAAGAAATAATGTCAATGATGTCTTATAAATCCCATTGACTATATGCTACTTACGTTGAAAAGCCATCTTTGATTCAAAGGGAGTCAGTTCTATGGTTCAAAAGAATATAGTTGAAAGTTTGGAGCTTTTACCTGATCCTTTATCATTCTTGGCAGGAAATTTCCCTCTCTGACTCCAAATTGGCCCTCTCATCCCACCATGTTAGGTGTTCCATTCATTGCTTAGATTAACCCTATGGGATTAAGATCTACTTGAGGAGAGTAGTATAACATCAGAATGGAAATTCTGAAAATTCACAGGCCATGTTTTTTCCCACATTAAAGTCTCCTCTACAGTAAATTAACATTAGGTCCAACTTGAGTGACAATACACCTGAATGATTGGAATGAATCCCCTGGTCCTGGGAATGAGAGTGAGGACATTTAAGCCATTAATAATAATCAGCCATTAATAATAATCAGTTCCTATACAGAGGTCAGCTAGGGAGCATTGTTACTGAAACAAAGCTGTCTATAGAATGTGGAAACAGGGATGGAAAAGAACTAGATGAAAGCCATTGAGGTGAACTAATTTAAGAATGCTAAGCAAAATCAGAGATTAGTTAAACTTAGATAATGTAGATTTGTAATCACTCAAGTGTGTGACCAATTCAGCAATGTTCTGTGGGTGGAAAAAGCAGGGTGATTTTAGTAGAAAAATGGAAATGATTCATACCTGGGAGCTGAGATAGTGAACACAATGAATTCTTCTTTTCTTTGGCTAAATGTTCAGTAAATGTTTACTGAATTGAATTGCGACTGGAGGGAATTTAGGTTATAAGTAAAGGCAACATATGGAAGTTGATTTTTATAAATATATACTAATATATTGCCATATTAAAAGTTTTCCTAATATATCTCAAATTTTTGACTTGAGTTTTAATTTAGTTAATCATTAGGAAGTAAATATGTGTAACAGTCTTTTTTTAACTCAATGAATTTTATTACATTTATAGTTGTACTGATCATCACAACCCAATTTTACAGGGTTTCCATCCCAAACCCCCAGTGCATCTCTCTATCCCGCAGCCTGTCTCCTTTGGAAACCATAATTTTTTCAAAGTCTGTGAGTCAGTATTTGTTCTGCAAAGAAGTTCATTGTGTCCTATTTTTAGACTCCACATGTAAATGATAGCATATGATGTTGGTGTCCCACTGTCTGACTGACTTCACTTAGCATGATAATTTCTAGATCCAGCCATGTTGTTGCAAATGCCATTTTTTCTTTCCTTTTAATGGCTGAGTAATATTCCATTGTGTATATGTACCACATCTTCTTTATCCACTCCTCTATTGATAGACGTTTATGTTGCATCCATGTCTAGGCTATTGCATATAGTCCTGCAGTGAATATTGCGGTACATATATCTTTTTGAGTCATGGTTTTCTCTGGATAGATGCCCAGAAGTGGGATTGTTGGATCCAATGGTAATTCTATTTTTTTTCTATTTACTATCACATGGTAATTTCTAGTTTTCTGAGGAATCTCCATACTGCTTTCCACAGTGGTGGCTCCAATTTACATTCCCACCCACAGTGTAGCAGTGTTCCCTTTTTTCTATATACTCTGCACCATTTATTGTTTGTATACTTTTTGATGACAGCCGTTCTGGTCGGTGTAAGGTGGTATCTCATAGTAGTTTTGATTTGCATTTCTCTATTAATGATGCTGAACATCTTTTCATGTGTTTTTTGGCCATCTGTAGGTCTTCTCTGGAGAACTGTCTGTTTAGATCTTTGGCCCATTTTTTTGGTGGGATTGTTTGCTTTTTTGGTATTGAGCTGCAGGAGGTGTTTATGAATTTTGGGGATTAATTCCTTGTCAGTTGCTTCATTTGCAAATATTTTCTCCCATTCTGTGGGTTGTCTTTTAATTTTTTTTAGGGTCTCCTTTGCTGTGCAGAAACTTTTAAGTTTAATTAGTTCCCATTTGTTTATTTTTGTTTTTATTGTCAGTACTCTAAGAGGTGGATCTGAGAAGATACTGCTGTGGTTTATGTTGGAGAGTGTTCAGCCTATGTTTTCCTCTAAGAGTTGTGTAATAGTCTTTAAACAAGTTAACTTTCTTGCATATCTGTGTAACTTGTCACATGTTCTAGAAAATGTATTGCTGCTTTATTCTGTAGGATGCATGTAAGTCCCGATATTTGTTTCTATCTGTGGATTTTCTGTTGCTCTTTGGAACTGAAAGAGAAGGCTGTTTGTCAAGGACATTAATTTAGTACAAACCAGGGAAATATTGCTTACCTCTGTCCAACCTTAAAATATTCTTTCTTATATTATGGGAGATGACAGAATTCCAATGTTGACTGTCAAGAGTGTATAATGAAACTTGCCTTCAGCTCTCCTCAGTTTTAACTTTGGATATGTTGGCAATGTGTGGGACAAAGTCAGCATTCTTTCTCAGTGCTAAACGAAGTCTGCAGTTGACCAACTTTCATCCTGGGGATGTAGATTGATCCTTTGTTATTTCCCTGTTTTGGCATCAGTGATAATTAAGCTAAACTCAACAGATGAAGTTAACAAGGTGTACTAAAGTGACTTTAATTTGCATTACTATGAGTCAAGGTGACTTCAATTTCTAAAAAAAGATATCGAAGAATCCAAACATCTTAAGAAAGAGTCTATTTATTACTCTGGCTCTAACTACTATGTAGTAAAATTTGTATCAATTTATAGAAAAGTGGTGCAGGGGATTAAAGATAACTTTTGAGGAATGATAAAAAGAGTTTGTAAGAACTCTAATGCAAGGCTATACGGAGAATAAAGTGCTGTGATGGCTTCTGGACTAATCAGATCTGGGTTTGAATTTCAGTTCTGAAATTTGACAAATACCTTAAGAAAATTGCCTCAAATTTTGAGTCTTAGACACTTTATTTGAAAATGAGGACAATAGTGGATATTTTACAGTGATATTGCAGGATTTGATGAGATAATGCATGCTAAATTTTATTTTGCTCAGTGATGGTCCTAGTCTTTATCATCTGAGTTTATTGAGGCATTGAAAAAAACCTAGAATACAGCAAGTTAAAGGCATTGATATCTATAAAAACTATATTTTGCACTATATCCTTAATCAATATATAGTTTTGTTATACATGCATTGGCCATTTGGAAAATATTGGTCCATTGAGCTATGCAGAACTTGAAAATGTTGATGTTTCTTATGCAATATTAAAAATTCACCATTGTTAATATTACAACTTATTTCATCAGAAAATCCTTTAAGTATTGGGAAGCTGTCAAGTTTACAGAAGGAGGTAAATGGAAGTTTTCCAAAATTCTAATTTTCACTTGAAAGCTTGCATTTTATCATTGGCAACATATGGTTATCTTCCTTGAAGTGACAATCTTCACTTCAGTATTTTTTGAGAAAATATATTCCAAATATCCAAGTCATATTAAAATATCCAAGTCAATTATTAGAGTTTGTTGACAGTTCTTTCAAGTAAATATAGAGTGCAATGAAGACAGTAGATAACTGAGCTTGCAACTCAGTAGCAGAAGCACTTTTCTTTGGACAAAAGTTTCCCTGGAGTGCTACAAAAATACTTTATCTTTTCTCTGTTGCATACAGTGTCTTCAATAGTGGTGTTGGGAAAACTGGAAAAGTGGATTAAAGACCTAAATATAAGACTGGGTGCTATAAAGCTCTTAGAGGAACACATACGCCAAACATTCTCTGAAACAAACTGTGGCAGTATCTTTTCAGATTCACCTCCTAGAGTAATGAAAATAAAAACAAAAATAAACAAATGAGACCTAATTAAACTAAAATGTTTTCACACAGAAAAGGAAACCATAAACAGAATGAAAATACAACACACAAAATGGGGGAACATATTTGCAAATGAAGTGACTGACAAGGGATTAATCTTCAAAATATATAAACACCCCCTGCTGCTCAATATCAAAAAACAAACAACACAATCCAAAAATGGGCAGAAGATCTAAATAGACATTTCTCCAGAGAAGACCTACAGATGGCGAAAAAGCTCATGAAAATATGACCAACTTGGGTAATTATTAGATAAATACGAATTAGAACTACAATGAGGTACCACCTTTCACCAAATAGAATAGTCATCATCCAAAAGCTCACAAACAATAAATGCTGGAGAGGGTACAGTAAAAAGAGAATGCTATTGCACTGTTGGTGGGAATGTAAATTTGTGCAACCACTATGGAAATCAGTAAGGAGGTTTCTCAATAAACTAAAAATAGGAGTTCCCATTGTGGCTCAGTGGAAATGGGCCTTACTAGCATCCATGAGGATGCGAGTTTGATCCCTGGCCTTGATCAGTGTGTTAAAGGGTCTGGCATTGCCATGAGCTGCTGTGTAGGTCACAGACATAGCTGGGATCTAGTTTTGCTGTGGCTGTGGCAAAGGCCAGCAGCTAGCTCCAATTTGACCCCTATCCAGGGAACTTCCATGTGCTACAGATGTGGCCATAAAAAGCAGAAAAAAAAAAAAAGAACTACCGTATGATCTAGCAATACCACTCCCTAGGCATCTATCAAGAGAAAACCATAATTTGAAAAGACACATGTACCAAACTGTTCATTCTTGGCTTTTTACAATAGCCAAGAAATGGAAGCAACCTAAATGCCTATTGATAAAGGAATGGATCAAGATATAGTACATATATACAATGGAACGTTACTCAGCCATAAAAAAGATTGAAATAATACCATTTGCAGCAACATGGATGGACCTAGAGATTATCATATTATGTAAAGTTAGTCAGACAATGAAAGACAAATATCGTATCATTTATATGTGGAATCTAAAAAAAGGATACAAATGAACTTATTTGCAGAACAGAAACAGACTCACAGACTTTGATAAACTTATGGTTACTAAAGGGGACAGATGGACTGGGGGTTTGGGGTTGCCATATGCATACTGAGGGATGATTGGCCAATAGGGACCTGCTGTATAGCACAGAGAACTCTACCCAGTATTCTGTGATAATCTATGAGGGAAAAGAATCTGACAGAGAATGGAAATGTATATATGTATAACTGAATCACTTTGTTGTACAGAAGAAATTATCATTCAACTATATTTCAATAAAACTTTAAAAAATGAAAAAAATGCTTTAGCTTCACTTCTCATTCTGTCAGAGAGAGGTATACTCAAGGGTCAAGGGGTTAAGATTCTATAAAATCAATATATTCCCGGCTTTTTAAAACTGCAAATGTGTGGCGATGAGAAATTCAGCGACTGCTGGTAATTTGTTGCCATGGTGATTCATGCCAAAAACTTTTTTAAAGTCAGTAATAGGGAAAGGAATAGAATTACAAAATTACCAGCACTCTCTGTTATCTAATTCTATGCATAATTTCATACAATAGTGTAATTTACTTGGAGTAAAAATTAATTCACTTTCACATGGTAAAACCAAGAAAGTATGAGAAGATGCACAGGGGATATTTATCTGCTGAGCAGTGACTTTACCTATTTGACACAGTAAAAATATTTCTGAGTAAAATTTAGCATTTTTAGAAATTTCCCCTCCAGAAAAATTCCTTTTTGCTTCTTTTTGGAATATTCCTTGTCTAATTCTTTGTCATTTTATGTCATAGCTTAAATCTTTCTTTCTAAGAGACAGTGTCTTTTCCTGGCAAGAGAAGGTTCTACACTCTTTTTAACTCTTTTAAGCCCCCTGTGATTTTTTTCAAAACATGTATAAATTCTTCACATCATTTTTAATGGCCTTCAATAACACATTTACAGAAATGATTGTTCTAATAGTGTTTACTTGCATTAGATATTAATGAACATATAGGCAGGAATGCAACTGATATTTTTTACATTAAATCTTTTTGTTTTTTTTTTGCCTTATCTAGGGCTGCACCCGCGGTGTATGGAGGTTCCCAGGCTAGGGGTCTAACAGGAGCTGTAGCTGCCAGTCTTCGCCACAGCCACAGCCACAGCAACGCTGGATCAGAGCCGCGTCTGCAACATACACCACAGCTCACGGCCACGCCGGATCCTTGACCCATTGAGCAAGGCCAGGGATGGAACCCGCAACCTCATGGTTCCTAGTCAGATTCATTAACCACTGAGCCACGACAGGAACTCCTTTCACATTAAATCTTTACTCAGCTTCTTTTCCCTTGTGATTCTAGTATCTGCAGATTCATTTGGATTCTCCATGTGTATAATCTCATCTGAAAAAAAAGGTTTACTTGTCCTTCATAATTCTTATACTTTTTAGTTATTTTTATTTTAATTTTTTAATTTTTTGCTGTCTAGAGCTGCACTCATGGCATATGGAAGGTCACAGCCTAGGGGGTGACTAGGAGCTACAGCTGCCAGCCTACACCACAACCACAGCAACATGGGATCTGAGCTGCATCTGCAACTTACACAACATTTCACAGCAATGCCGGATTCACAACCCACTGAGCGAGGCCGGGATTTGAACCCGCATCCTCATGGATACTAGCCAGATTCATTTCCTCTGCACCATGATGAGAACTCCGTCTTTAATTATTTTTAAAAATTTAATGCCCAGGACCTCCACTATAGTATTATAGAGGTTAGAGTAGTATGAATAATTTGTTTTTGATTCCAAAGGAAAAGTTTTTTAATATTTCACTCTAAGTATTGCATTTTTTTACAAAAACGTTTGTTATTTTAAGAAGTTCACTTCTGTTTTCAATTTGGAAAGATTTTGATTACAAATACATATTGTATCATACAAAACAGTATTTAGACACTAATGATTTTCTTTCTTTTTTTTTTGCCTGTGTTCTGCTATTGTGTTGAATAACATTCTTGGAATAGTATTCCTGGTATAGTCTCAACTAGACTATGTTTTATTACCTTAAACTTATCACTGGATTCAGTTTGTTAATATTTTTCTTCAGAATTTTTTCATCTGTAATCGTTGATACTGGCTTGTAATTGTCCTTTCTTGTAAAATCCTTGCCAGATGTTGTTATCAAGGCTATGTGGGCTTCAAAAAACTAGACAGAAATTATGTTTGACCTTTGTATTTTCTGGAAGTGTTTGGTTTTATTTATTTATTAAGAATTTGTAGAATTTATCAGAAGGCCACTTTTGCCAGGAGTTTCTTTGTGAGATGGTTCTTACTTATTAGTTATATTCTTTAAAATATCTAGAAAAATTCAAATTTTCTGTTTCTTCTTGTGTAATTTTGGCAAGTGGTATTTTTGTCATTATTTGTTCACTTTATCTAAATTTTAAAATTTATTACCATGAAATTGTTTTTATATAATCTATCTTTATATTCTCTGGGATATGTGATGTTTCCTTCTTCATTCCTGATATTATTTATTGCTGCATTCTTTTTGTACTTGATGAATGTTTTGTCAAGCTTATTAGATATTTTTTCCCAAATTTATTACATTTTCCTCTTTACTGTGTACTTCTACTTATTTTGGGTATAACTTGCTCTTTTTTTTTCCTCACTTCTTGAGATGTATCCTTAGCTCGTAGGTTATCAATTATTTTTTCTTAAAAAGGTTCAGGTAAAATAAATGCATTTAAAGAAATAAATTTATTTTGCCTGAACCTTTTTATCTACCATTTAAAAAATCCTTAAGATTGTCAACTGAAGAAAAGAGCTCATTAAATTAGCTGATTACTGAGGAAAAGGGAAAATAGTTTTTCTATGCAACTGCAATGGCCAGTAAAGCCAAATTTTAGAAAAAAAATCCTAAACACATCAGATACAGAAATATTATTACATATATACAAGTAAAATAATAGCACACATATTACATATCTTGAAACAATCCTATCATGTAACAAGTTAAGGCATATGTTAAGAAAAAAACCTTTAGTGTCCCAAGAATAACACAAAGGTCAATTATTGTATTAGACCCATAAGAGCCAGAGATCTCATCCAGTATCAAACTTCACTAAAAATTTAAAGGCACACGTACTTGTGGAACACAGAAACATAGAGAAGTCTGATATTGCCAACTCAGCTCCCCAGAAAAGGTATGAATCCTGTCCATGACCTGCTATATTCCCACTTGCATTGCCAACATGCAGTCATTAATACCATATGAAATGGTTTTACATTTTATACAACATTTTTTAGACTATATATATTGCATAGTTTTACTATATAAATATAACGATGAGGTAGATGATTTTTCTACTATTTCCCAAAGAGCATAGAAGGCTACTTAATCAGTTAATTAAACAGTTAATGTATATGATCTCTATTTGTGCTTGTTTTGGTGGTTAGGTATCTCCTGGTTTGCTACAAATGACTTAAATATCATTGAGAACTATTCTGAATCATTTGGGTTGTTGAGATTTTCAAAGCAAAGGCAGGAATTCCAGGAATCTCTTGCCTTGGGCAAATATAATGACTAGGGCCGAAAGAATACTAGATCTGTAGGAAATCACTCTCCAAATTTCCACCACAATGTCTCCATATCTGCCTCCGCCTTGCCCTCCAGTACAGGAACCTCTCTTCTCTAGAAGATAACTTTATTTGCATTTGAGAATCAGAGCTGGGGAGGAAAGCAGCCAATTGCTTTATATCTGAATCTTTATCAATGCTGAGTTTTACTGTACTGACTATTTACAGAAGTAAGTAGGGAGAGAGTTTTAAATAAATAACATTAATAGGTGTCTGTGGATAGAATGGCTGTGCTTCTGTGAAAATGATAGAAAAGAACCTGATTTTGCTTTTTATAGTTTTTGAGAAATGGATTTTAGTTTTTAACTTTATTTTTGTAAGTTATGTTAGGATACTGTCTTTCTGAATATGCCATGTAAGTTCTGCTATTAAGCTTTAATATTCAGTAAACTTTAGATTATATGAAACTCTTTCCAGCTCTACTGTATATAAGTGATTAGACAAGTTATATAAACTCTTTAATCTGCAATTTCTATATCTTATAAATTGGGAATGATAGTGTTTATTTTACATAGGTAACATTAATGACACATATGTATATACTCTTTAATAGAGTAACCATCACATTTAAAAGGACTCAGGTATCTATTAGGTGCTAATGTGATTATTGTTATTATTATTCCACACAGTGTTTACCTTATATTTAACTTTATTTTTATCTTTTCATGTATATAATTAAAGGTGACTGATATGATAGCTTGAGTTGTTTCTTTTTCTTTTTTCTTTCTTAGGGACACACCCACGGTAAATGGAAATTCTCACGCTCGGGGTCAAATAGGAGCTACAGCAGCCGGCCTGCACCACAGCCACAGCAATGCAGGGTCCGAGCCACATCTGCGACCTACACCACAGCTCACGGCAACACCGGATCCCCAACCCATTGAGTGAGGCCAGGGATTGAACCTGCATCCTCATGTAATAGATTCATTTCTGCTGTGCCACAACAGGAACTCCAATAACTTGTGTTTTTAATCATCTCCCTCACATTATTTTTTTCCATAAGGATAGACAACATTTGTTAGATTGCTTTTCCTTATGTTTTAGCGACCTCTTAATAGGAAAGCTAAGAGCTGGAGGAACGAATGGGAAATGATCATTCACTCAACCATTGGAAACTTACACGTATAACATACCGTAGCACAAAAACGAACCATGTGGCTGCCTCCAAGGCGTTCATAATAATTTACCATTTGGAAACAAAAGTTTTAGAAAAGCACTTTTATCATTGATGGGAAAACAAAATGAAACAAAACAAAAACCCCAAACCTGCTCACCAACACTGGAAAATAACTGTGAGAGTGTAAAAGAAGGGTATTAACCACTGACTTGAAATATTTCCCTAAATATATACACATAATTTATTATAAAAGATATTTTTATCACTTAGGGCAGTTATAATACCTCTAGTCAAATTCTGTACAGAGAAAATACTTTATATGTGCCAATTTTTAGACTTAGTATTTAATTTCATTACTGATGACTGGAAAAGCCAGGTATTGAAAAAATAGCATATTATTAAAATGCCAAATTATCTCAAAACTGCATTTCTACTCCTGATATAAAGAGTTCATGTCAGTAATGTTTATACTTAATGCAACACCATAAAATATTGTTTCCTTGTTCAGAAAACCTGCTGAAGGCGCAGAAGAAAATAAACGCCAACAACCTGATGATTCTCACAATATAGCTGTTTATGCTAAAAGAGCACGTGGTGGCCTTACTTTATATGGACCCAAAAAATCTGAAGAGAAGTTAGCAGAATTCATGGCTATCTTAAAAAAATTGTAAGTATTTTAAATATATTACTTTTTATAGTCGAATAATTTTTTGAAAAGCTTTTTAACAAGTTGGTTATTTGAAGCTAGGTATGCTTTTTAATCTAGCACTAATGGTTGATTCAAGAGAGCTGGAAATACTGGAGACAGTTTCTGTGTGAGTGCAATTTTCATCAATTCAATCTTCATGGCATAGCATGGGTATGTCGGTAATGAATCCAAATGTGGCACATAATTTTAATTTTAAGTTGCAAGCAAAATAGGTGTTATTTACTGCTTATGCTAAATCCCAGTTATGTTCAAGATTTCTTTAACTTATGGTTAGGCAGTCCTTCACAAAATTTAAACTGTCTTCCCCATCAAAGAGACTTTACATAAATTTACCTCATATTCTCTTTAAGTTTCTGAAACTCTTTGTGCTGTAACTGGGGTACAACTGCCTGAAGGAGAAGAAGCTGGAGAAAGAGGGTGTTAAATCTGGGTGGAAACTGGTTACTAGAGATGGTCTCAGATTTGTGAATAAAACTAAAATTGAACAGAGACCATGGAAAAGTGTTGGATATTGGAATTTAGGTTAACTGCAGAAACAAAGCCAAAGATGAAAGTATCAACACTAGAACGGTGCCTCAAAGACAGACCAATAGCATAGATAAGAAATGAAAAATCTGGCATTTGTGTTTGGAGGAATACACTGAGAATTCTATGTTATAAGCATTTTTCTTCAAAATGGTAATTGCAAATTTGAGAAAGTATGATAAGAGTTTCAAGGAAATTTGAGGGTGGCCTGTTTTCTGACGTTTTTACTTGTAATAATGACACAAAATAAACACTGTAAAGACTACTTACTTATACGAAAACATGTGTGAGGGAATTGTTGGGAGGGAAATCACAACTCTTGACACGCAGAAGTACAAGTAAACTGGTAAGCTTTAAAAAAATAGGAAATTTAACTAGAATGTGTTCAGTGAATGTGTTAAAAATATACTTTGGTAGAAAATAACCAAAGCACTGAAAGTTATTGGAGCTATAGGATGCCACAGCCACTTTTATTCCATTAAGTCATAGCACTGACTAAAATTGTACTGGATTAAACATTTTGATACTCTAGAAACCCGGTGAATCACTGCTGATTTCAGATTGTGCTGTGCTGCAGCATTTTCAATGGATTTTCAACTGTATCTTTCTTAAAATAACAAGGTAGCAATTTCTGGATAACAAATAAACTTCTCATCTTAGATGCAGGAGGGGCTCTAGTGGCTATGGTTTGCTAGCAACACATCAAAATACTAGAAAGTAAACCTATGTTCAAGTCAGGATGGAAAAAGAAATGGGCTGTTATGAAAAGGAATCATGGTAGAAGGTTATCTTCACACAAGGGGCACAAAATAACTTATTTATATAAAAAAAGAAACAAACTCATAGATTTCAGAAACAATCTTATGGTTGCCATAAGTGAAACCGTTGTAGGGATGGAGGAATTGGGAGAGTGGGGATAACATAACACGCTACTGTATAAAATGGATGACTAGCGAGAAACTACTGTGTAGCATAGGAAAAATCTACTCCATGGTTTGCAATAATCTATATGGAAAAATGGGTATATTTAAATGTATAACTGATCCACTCTGCTGTACACCTGAAACTAATACAACATGGTAAGCCAACTACAAATAAACATAAGGGAGAACAAACAAAGAAGTAACTGCTGCATCCTTCTGTTGACCTCAGCAGTCCACATAACAATGAGTCTCCATATACTGCAGGCAATAGATGCTGAGACAGTGGCAATTTCCATATCCCACTCCTAACTCAAATGTGAGAGAATGGGTGGGTGGGCAGAGAAGATTCTGAAGTACTGCAAGCTCCCACTTCATTGGCTCAGAATTGGCCAATTCTTCAGGGCCTTGACTATTGCCAGTGGGCGGGGCTGTGACACGTGAATGAGAAGGAAACTCACTATTTTAAAACAAAAATCTTAATATGATTAACTTACAATGTTCTGTTAATTTCTGCTGTATAGCAAAGTGACCCAGTCATATACACACACATACACACACATGTATATATGTATGCATCTATATACATACATTCTTTTTCTCACATTATCCTCCATCATGTCCATCACAAGTGATTAGTGATCAGATATATAGTTCCCTATGCTATACAGCAGAATCTCATTGCCTGTCCACTCCAAATGCCAGAGGGAAACTCACTTTCATGAGATGTTGAATAGTCACACAAAGCCTTAATTTCTGTACATAAAATTTCTGATTTAATCCTCTCACCAATGCTTTGAAGTGGGTATGATAAACTAGCAAGTGAAAGAACAATGCATATGTTAAATCCACAGTCTATGTTTGCTCCACAGATATGCCTTTTTTTTTTAAATAAAATATAATTTAGAGTATAGGTGATTTACAATTTTTGTATTAGTTTCAGGTGGATAGCAAAGTGAATCAGTCATGCATGTAAATATATCCACTTTTTTCCTGTATAGGTTATTACAAACTATTGAGTGCATTTTCCTATGTGATACAGTAGGTTCTTATTAATCATTTCTTTTATACAGTAGTGTGTATATGTTATTCTCACCCTCTCAATTCTTCCCTTCCCCCAACAGTTTCACCTATAGTAACCAAAAGATTGGTTTTGAAATCTGTGAGTTTGTTTCTGTTTTTTAAAATGTTCTTTTGTATCATTTTTATTAGATTCCACTCTAATCTAAATATTGATACCATGCGGTATTTGTGTTTTTCTGACCTACTTCATTCAGTATGGTAATCTCTAGGTCTGCAAACATACATTTTATCTTCTCATCTCCTTGGTACACTGGGATAATTGTTTTCTATTACTGTGTAACAAATTATCATGGATGTAGTGGCTTAAAATAGCTACATTTATTATCTCTTTGTGCAAAGTTTAGCTGCTTATGTTTCAGAAGGATTCCATCAAAGTATTCGCCAGGCTACACTTTTTCAGAGCATGAGGTCCTTTCCAAGTCCACATGTGCTGTTAGCAGAATTTCATGCCTTGTGGTTGTAGGACTGAGTGTGCTGTTAGAAGAATTTAATGCCTTGTGGTTGTAGGACTGAGGTCTCTACTCTTTTTCTGGCTCCAGCTGAGGGGGCCTCTCAACATCTGAGGACCAAAAGGTCCCTGCTGCATCACTGTCTTTCAGAGCTTCTCACAACAAGGAAGCTTAAATCTTCAAAGACATCAAGGGAGAATCCCCCCTACATCTCCCTTTCTTATTCTGCTAAGATGAAGTCTTATATAACCTAGTTAAGGACACTCATATTCCATCACCCTTGCCATAGTCTATTAGTTAGAAAAAATCACAGGTTTTGTTCCCATCTGGCAAAGCCCAGGGAGAGATGAGGGTCCCTTTGGGGTATCTTAACCATTTTTGGTAGCATTATAAATCCCACTGTGACTCTGTTAATCACATTTTCAATGAGTCTGTATGCTTTAAGTTCGCCCAAAAAACTAGTTTGACTAAAATTTGTTTAATGTATGGATAAGTTATATCTATAGACCCCTGTTTATTTCTAACTGAACCATGAACAGATTGATGTGCTACTCGAGTGATGTCATTTAATACATTTTTAAAGGTAACTAACTTACACTCTCTGAAATTCTTTACCTTGTTATCCAACTTGAAATTTTAACAAATTCATTTCGAGTAACAATAGCCTCTTTTTTTAAAAAAATGTAGCTATAACTGTCAAGATTAAGAAGCTCTTGATTACTGATAACTTGGTGTATTTTGGCTTACTCATACTGATTACTTCTTAACTCAAGCTTCAGTTCAGCAGCTCTGAGTAAACAGTGCTAGATGGGAGGAAGGAAAAATAATGCTGAAACATTAAAATAATTGGAAAGGGCACCTATGGGGGATGTTGCCAGAGAGGAAGGGTTTGAGGAACTAAAAGGCACTGTGTGATTGGAAAGCCTGTGTGAAGAACAGACCAGTGGGGGTGGGGAGATGAGAGAGAGAAAAGAGAACTGAGAGACTTTGTGTTAAACTTTTTATTTTGAGGCAAGTCAGATTGAGTATAAGCTTATTATGTGAGTGAAATTTTGGATTCTAAGGAAAAGAAACTGACTATGGTTAATTAAAACAAACATACCAACAAGCGAAGGGTAGGGGGGATAGGGAAAACCTGTGGAGGAAAATTGGATAGCTTCCCAAATGAAAGATGAACTACTAGATGCAGTATGTGATATGCACCTCTGGATATCTCTTTAAGGTACAACCATAACTCAAATCGGCTACAGTTATTTTTGATTGGGGTTATTAGGCTCATACTTTAGCTTTCAGGATAGGAAGTCAGATGGTTAGTTTGTTTTCATACCCACCTCTTGGATAAATGCTGAAGGGGACAGTATATTTCAGTTTACAATCTTACTGAATTTATATTCAATTGGTAAAAGGTAGAATTTCAGAAGAGAAAGAATTTCAGAAGGAGGGAGAAATGGATCATGGATAAACAATATTCAAAGCAATGAACTAAAGCATGGCTTGGAATTTTAAGTTATAAATAATTTGAACTGACTGTATTTTTTACCTCTCAAGGAATTCGGTATATACTTTTGAATTCCTGTATGCTTCTGGCAATACTCTTGATGTTGGGACTGCAGTGGTGAATACACACTGTCTGTGGCCTCATGAGGAACATGTATTCTAATGTAAGATAAATAATGCTGGAAATGGTTAGAAAACTCAGATATTTGTAATGAAATGAGAAAGCTGGTCAATAAACTAACCTGAAGATGTGTATTCCAGGCAGAAGAAACACAGTGCCAGAGCACAGGATGGCAATTTGTTTTGCAAACTATATATATATAAAAAAAAAAAAAATCGAGGAGGCCAGTACTGTGAAGGTGCATGAGTGTAGAGAAGAGTTGGTGGAGGTGAGGTTTCAGAGGTAGCTAGAAACCAATCATTGCTTTGGGTCTAATAGGCTGCAGTAGGTTTTTAACCTTGGTGTGACAGGCAAAATGGGAATGATGTGTTTTGATTTGCATAGTAATGGGTCATGTATTATGTGGGTGCCAGGAGGTGGTTTGGGATGGCCTTCAGAAGGCTACGTGGAATTGGTCTAAGAGAAATGACCCTGGTGACCACGGTCTGAATTCTGTTTTAGGGAGTTCAATTTGACATGTAGAATTTGATTTATTTATTTTTAAGAAAGATGTGAGCTGAACAGTTTTCATTTGAGATTCCTGGAAGCACATTAGATGATTTGCTCAACTTGACCACCAGCAAGATTACTGGGCCAGTCATCTAATGTTCTCACATGTTTCTTTTTTTATGGTATTGTCTATAACACCACTGGCTTTAAAAATGCAATTATGGACTGCTTTGGTAAAAATAATTGATTTCTTTATAAATGACTAATTTCTGAAAAAAGCAAAGTGATGTGCATATGCAATTGTGGAGGTTGTAGAAAGAGTAGGAGAAGAGAAACTTATAAATGAGCTGTGAAAAGCAGTTTAAGATCCTCTGAGAAAACTTGGCCCAAATGTTTTTTCTCCTACTTTCTCCAATTAAAGATGTTTCCTTTGAGGGAACGAGGCATCTGAAGATCATAATGTTTCAGTGGAGCAGTGATGCAAAGCCTCTTCTCAGGAATGACTCAGAGGAATTGCTCCCTGAAAGGACATGAGGGTTTTTGCTTTTCAGATTCAGGCTGTTTAAAATCCAAATGCAATATGGTTCTTACAGTGCTGTTTTCTAGTGAAATGGCATATAAGATGAGGAACTGTAATCTCCAACTATATTTTTGCACTATGTGCTGATTAGAGAAAAACACTTTCTGGGTTATTAATTCTTTTAAAAATACAGAGCTGGGTTAAAAAGTAAGTGAAATTGAAGAGGCCCTATGCCCTAGAAAAGAAAGTATTTGAAGCTAAAAGGAAACAAGTCAATAAACAATGGTATGAATGCTAAAAGTAATTTAGATTTCTGATACAACTCGTTATTGTTTGTGAGAATGGGAACTAAAAAATGAAAGTTATTTGTGTTAAGGAGATGAGTTAGCCAATGACAGAAATTAAAACCTTCTTGGCAGGGCATTGATAGTATATAAAAGTAAGGCACTAAATTTTGGTCCACCAAAGACAGATTTAAAATTACATTTGGGTCGCACATAATGTAAAATGCCTGGACTTTGGAACCAGAAAGAAATGTGTTATAATTATTAGTTGTGTGGTGATGGGCAAATTTCTACCTCCTGATACACGATTCGCTAATTAATAAAAATGGGCACAATTATTAACCTCATAGAATCATTATTGTGAAACCTAAATAAAATTAAAAATGTAAACGGATATCACTTGGTCCATCACAGACCTTTTGTAACTGTCAGTCTTCCCTTTCCCAAACACCCTTCCATATTATGATAGAGTTTTTTTGTAAAAGATTTTGCTGTTTACTTGCTGCAGCTGAAGTACAAAGGGGTTCTTAGTATCACAAAATAATAATGTGTCTCATTTTTCTATTCTTTTAAGAAAGAATATGCAAATTTCTCTTACAGTGTGTGAATAATAGCTATTAATTATTTATCATATATTTACATTAGTTTACAAAGTTACCAATGATATTTTCAAATTGGATTTTCAGAAACTGCTACTGGGTCACAAAATAACTGATGTTTAAGAAATCTATATCTTCGTATTTCTGCTATTGTTTTGAAATAAGCAAATGCCTTTGATTACAATATTTCTTTTTTTTGGTCTTTATTTTTGTGGTTTTAGGGCTGCATCCATGGCATGAGGAGGTTCCCAGGCTAGGGGTCTAATTGGAGCTATAGCTGCCGGACTACACCACAGTCACAACAAAGCAGGATCCGAGCCGTGTCTGCAACCTACACCACAGCTCACGGCAACGTCAGATTCTTAACCCACTGAGCAAGGCCAGGGATCAAACCCTCAACCTCATGGTTCCTAGTTGGATTCGTTTCCACTGAGCCACGACGGGAACTCCTAATTACAGTATTTCTTGTAAAATTTTTTTTCACTGTATTGCTATGTCTTCCTCCATCTGAGTTGCTGTAACAAAAATACCATAGACTTGGTGGCTTAGACAATAGGAATTTATTTCTCAAAGTTCTAGAGTCTGGGAAGTTTAAGATCAAGGCACCTTCAGATTCCATCTGGTGAGGGCTCACTTCCTGGTTCATGGATGGCCCTTCTTGATGTATCTTCACATAGAAGATGCATTGGGAGATCTTCGGGGTCTCTTTTACAAAGACACTAAATGAGGTGTTCAGAAAATCAGTGTCCAGTGTGCTGAGTGGGGGTTCCTCTCACCAACAATCAATTCAACTCAATTGTGACACTGCCTACTCACAGAGAATCAGATTTCACAGGTTATGGGTTCAGTCCTACAAGACCACTGCCCCTTTCCCACCACAACCTCCCCTCTTAGACACCAGTTGAAAGCCTGCTCTTCTGTTTGACCTCCCGTAGTTTAGAAGTTCCCACAAGGCCTTCCTTGGACTTTGGATGCCTATTATAAATCCATATTTTTACATGTACTTCTGACCAACTGACTGTAAATCATTGCCTTGGCCCCTTTCTTGGGTTCAATTAATTTGCTAGAGTAGCATGTGGAACTCTGATAAATAATTTGCTTGTAAGATCACTAGGTTAGGAGTTTGCATAGTGGCTCAGTGGCAATGAATGTGACTAGTGTCCATGAGGATGTGGGTTCAATCCCTGGCCTTCCTCGGTGGGTTAAGGATCTGGCATTGCTATGAGCTGTGGTGTAGGTTGCAGACTGCAGCTCAGATGCTGTATTGCTGTGGCTGTGGCATAGGCCGGCAGCTCCAACTCATATTCAACCCTTAACCCGGGAACTTCCATATGCCCAAGTGTGCCCTAATAAACAAACAAACAAACAAACAAACAAAAAAACCCCACTAGGTTATTATAAAAAGATATAACTCAGGAACAGCCAGATGGAAGGGATGCATAGCACAATGTATATGTGATGGCATGGGGAGCTTCCATGCCCTCTTAGGGCACAATATTCTCCCACATCTTCACATGTTCATCGACTTGGAAGGTTTCCAAACTGCCCTCTTGGGTTTTTCTGGAAGCTTCATTATATAGCCGTGATAGATTAAATCTCTGGTCATTGGGATTAATGCAACCTCCCAGTCATCTCCCTTCCTGGAGGTGAGGATGGTGTGGGGAGGTGAGACAGTGAAGGTTGAGGGTAGAAGATAGATCTGAAAATTCTAACACTCTAATCATATGGTTGGTTCTCCTGGCAACCATCCCTGTTTCTCAAGTGGGGTCTAAAAGTTACTTTATTAACCTAAAATGAGATACTTTTTTCACTCTCAGTGCTTAGAAAACTCCAAGGTTTCAGGAAGCTGTAGCTAGAAACTATGGACAAAACAAAGCATGAGAGATATCTTTTGGTCATCTGAATGATCAAATCTATATTACCTATAAATCACAATACTGAAGACACTAATCCCATTCATGAGGGCTCAACCTTCGTGACCTAATCATTTCCCAAAGGCTCCACCTCCCAATACACATAACGTTGGGGCTTGAGATTTTAACCTGAATGTTGGGATGACATAAACATTCAGTCTATAAGATATACGTTACTTAAACATAGATGTGTATGTTAAAGCTGAGACTTCTTATCTTGGGTGACTATTCATTTGTGCATTTCAAGTTAGAATCCTTTTTCTTCATATAAATATTTTACTAAGTAGTATATGTTCTTTCTTACTGTATTAGATTTATAAGTGTAATGAAAAAACACATTTCATACGTTGAGAGATCAGAGTGAAATAACTACAGTGGGAGTTTTTATCATGTGTTGTGTTACAGATTTAATGACAAAATAGAATATGATGCTTTAAAAATATTTATTGTGACAATTGCTGACATTATCAAAAAATACAAATTTTTCATCACAAATTTAATATCTGGCCCTATACAGGACATTACTTGCCACCCTAATGTAATTAGTTATTTTAATGGTCTATTAAAGTCATCTTGAAACTTAGTTCTAGCTTTATCAAGCAAGATGTCTTAGTCTCATAAGTATGAAATTGTGTGCTTTGTTTGTTCAAAGAGTTATTATCTTATGGCATGAACCATTATTTTGGAGAGACTTCAAAAATAAGTCCAGGCTCAAGTAATAGCATGTTAGAAAATCTTGGAGTTCCTGTCGTGGCTCAGTGGTTAACGCATCCACTGGCCTTGCTCACTGGGTTAAGGATCCGGCGTTGCTGTGAGCTGTGGTGTAGGTTGCAGATGTGGCTCAGATCGCATGTTGCTGTGGTTGTGCTGAAGGCCGGCAGCTACAGCTCCTGAAAGACCCCTAGCCTGGGAACCTCCATATGCCGCGGGTGCGGCCCTGGATAAGGCAAAAAGACAAAAAAAAGTACTATTAGAAAATCTTAGAAATATTTGATTGTTTCTAACAGAGTGTGGGTCTGCATAGTCTTGAGTTTCAAAACCTGGGTTTAACTACAGAGAGGTAGTGAGCAATTTGGTAGTCTTTAAAAGCCTGAAACATATTTGCTATATGTCTCTCCTCTTTCATCCATTAAACATTTATTCTTACAAAACAGTGTTTTAATTGGTTCCTTGAATATTCAAGGATGACATGGTGGCTTATACGTGCCTCGGTTTGGCTAGAGAGAGTGTGGATAGTTGTCTGCTGTTTCCGACATCCATGTGTACCTCTCAAGGGACTGTGACTCTGCTTCCTATCTCAGGGTCTGCATGAAATTTAATTTCAAGATGATCTACTATGCTGGGCTTGTTGTACAGCAAGTTATACTGTCAGAATATGCTTCAGTGTTCTTTCCTTGAAGCATTAGATCTTTCTTCAGTGCTCGATGTATTGTTAACTAAACTGATCTGGAAACTGTATTGGCAAAAATTCTTCTCTGAAGCATTCATTCTCTATTCAATTAATTGATAATTATTGCCATATTCTTGCTAAACATTTCCAAACGTTACTTTCTGTTTACCATTTGGTATTACATATTTAATAATTTCAGAGTTAATTCCTAGTTGGTTTTAAGTTTTTAACATGTGGAATTCTAATTTGAAAGCAACAAAACCTGACTCTTTGGCTAAGAGAAATGATCAAACTTCTGGTTATTTAGAATGATTTCCCTGGCGTTCCCATCTTGGCTGAGCAGTAATGAACCCGACTAGTATCCATAAGAATACAGATTAGATCCCTGGCCTCGCTCAGTGGGTTAAGAACCCAGTGTTGCTGTGAGCTATGGCGGCAAACAAACAGCATTGCTGTGAGCTGTGGCAGGTTGCAGACATAGCTGAGATCCTGTATCATGGTTGTGGCTGTGGCATAGGCCAGCAGCTACAGCTCCTATTTGACCCCTAGCCTGGGAATTTCCATAGGCTGTGGATGCGGCCCTAAAAAGACAAAAAAATAAACAAATCTGTATACGTATGCATAACCGAGTCACCATGCTATACAGCTGAAAAACTGACAGAAAACTGTAAACCAGATATGATGGAAAAATAAAAAAAATAAAAATAAGAAAGAATGATTTCCTTGAAATGAAATTACTAGTAGATGAAAGAGTACGGATAACATAAGTATTGATATTTTAGCCACATTTATTTTTGGAAAGAGTGAACTGATATTGCACTTAGCAGTGAAATTAAGTTTAAAATCTTTTTCAGTTTCATAGAACAACAAAGATGTCATTTTGCCTTTGTTTTTGCTTCCCTTTTAAGCTGATTTTTTCTTCATTCTTTTCTTGAACTTTTGTATTTATTTGTGTTGGTATGGTCCATCTGATTATAGCCTTTTTCCAACTATTCTATTGTGATTTTTGTATTATTGATATAAGGAGCTTTATATATTATATTGTATATATTGTAGATATAGATACAATATGGATTGAGTGCCACTTATGAAATGGAGAACAAAAGCTTCAGAAAAGGATTTTACCTAGTACGTATAGGTGATAATATACTTGATATCTATTCAGCACTTATTTGCAGGTCATGATAGAAGAAATGAAGAAGAAAGACTATATATACATATATAACATTATTACACAACATATTAATGTATGTTACCAAGCTTATTGAAGTGTAATTTACATATGATAAAATGCATATTTTAAAGCTTACAATTTGATATGTCTTGATGCATGTATACATTTATAAAGCCATCACCACAATCAAGATAATGAACATATTCATCATTCTCAAGAGTTACTTTGTGCATCTTTGTAATCCTTTCCTCTTGCCCAACCTTGTACCCCATTCCCTGTCCTTAAGCAACCACTTAACTGCTTTCTGTCAGTTGGTTTGTTTTCCAGAATTTTATAGTCATATAATCACATAGTATATACTGTATTTTAGTCTTGCTTTTTCACTCAGCACAATTATTCTGGAGATTCATTCATGTTGTTTTGTGTAACAGTAGTTCATACCTTTTTATTCTGAATGGTAATACACTCTATGGATATACAACAGTTTATGTGGTGGGAGACATTTTGCTTGTTTTTAGTATTTGGCGATTACATAAAGCTGTTGTGAACATTCATGTACAAGTCAGTATGGTCATTTGCCTTCATTTCTCTTAAGTGAAAACCTATAAATGGAACAACTCAATCATATGGTAAGTGTATTTTAAACTTTTTAAGAAAATGTCAAACCGTTTTCCAAAGTTCTTATACCACAAGGCATTTTCACTATTAGTTTATGAAAGTTTTAGTTCCTTTACATTCTGGTGCAATCTTGATTTGACCATTCTTTAAATTTTAGTCTTCCTAATAAGTGTGTAGTCATATATCATTATTTTAATTTTCACTTCCCTAATGACTAATGATGATTCATGTATTTGTATGTCAGTAAAATCTAAATCCTGTTTTTTTTCTTTTTATGGCCATACCTGTGGCATATAGAAGTTCCTGGGCTAGGGGTCAAATCGGAGCTGTGGCTGCTGGCCTGTACCACAGGCACAGCAATGATGAATCCTAGCTGCATCTGTAACCTATGCCACAGTGGGTTAACCCACTGAGCAAGGCCAGGGATCAAACCCACATCCTTATGGACACTATGTTGGGTGCTTAACCTGTTGAGCCACAGTGGGAACACCCATACATATTCTTTGGTGACATATTTGTACAAATATTTTGCACATTTTGAAAGTGCAAACCTAATTTTAAAAATGGAATATATTTGCCCAAATATTGAGAATGGTTTACATATTCTGCACATATATCTGAATATACATCAGATATATGCTATGCAAATATTTTCCAAGTTTTTGATTTTTCTTTTTCATTCTCTTAACAGTGTTTCAAAAGGTAAAAGTGTTTAATTTCAGTTAAATCCAGTTTAGTATTTTTCTTTTATGAACATGCTTTTCATGTTGTATATAGGAAGTGTTTGTCCTACTTAAAATCTCAAAGTGTTTGTCATAAGTTTTCTTTTACAAGTTTTATAGTTTTAGGTTTTTCATTTAAGTTTATTTTCCACTTTGAGTTAAATTTTTATATATGGTATAAAGTATAACTAGAAGGTTTCTTATTTGTTTTGTTTTGCTCATTGATGTCCAATTATTTTAGTACATTTATTGGAAAGAAAACTCTTTCTGGATTGCAATGCCTTTGTAGCTTTGGTGGAAATTATTTGTGCGTATATTTGTGGATCTACTTCTGGAATTTCTATTTTGTTCCATTGATCTATGTTTATCTTACTACCACACTGCCTTGATTACTGTAACTTTTTAAACATGTTTTGAAATCAAGTAGACAGAATTCTTCCACTTTGTTGTTCTTTTTCCAAAATTGTTTTGGCTTATCTTCAGTCTTTTGTATATTCATATGAATTTTTAGAATCAACTTTTACATTTCTAAAAAAGAAAATCTTGTTTGAAATTTAACATATTCATTGCAAATTTTCCCTCATTTTTTCATGTGCCTCTTAATTTTATATTTGCTTTAGGTACCAGAAACTGTTGATTCTTAACTAGATTTTTTAAAAAAAAAATTAGCTGTAGATCTCATTTCAAAATAACCTTTATATAGATAAATAATCTGTTAAACAAATGACAGCATAACTATTTTGGTTGAGAGATGGTGGGATCTGAAAATCTTTTTACTTTGTACAAATCCTACAAATAAATACTGCTAAGACTTTAAAGAATCTTTTTTTTTCAGTTGTATTTATTCACAGTTGTAACTTTTTCATCTCTTCATTTTTTTCTGCCTGAAGTATACTCTTTAATATTTTCTTTAGTGTGATCTGCTGATAGAAAATTCTTTCAAGTTATATTTATTAGAAAAATTACTTTACTCCTCATTTTTGGAGAATGTTTTTGATGAATATAGAAATTGAGATTGGCAATCATTTTCTTTTATCATTTTATGGCTTTGTTTCAACTACAAAGTCAGCTGTCCTGTTGTTACCACTTTGTTACTTCTTTGAAAGCGATATGACCTTTTTCTTAGTTGTTTTTAAGATTTTCTCTTTGCATTCAGTTTCTAAAATTTTTACTCTGATTTCCCTAAAATTTGACTTTTTCATCTTTGCTTTTAAAGTTCTTCTCAAGCTCAGTGGTTAATGAACCCGACTAGTATCCATGAGGACATGGGTCCAATCCCTGGCCTTGCTCAGTGGGTTAAAGATCTGGCATTGCCCTGAGCTGTGGTGTGGGTTGTAGACTAACTCAGATCTGGCATTGCTGTGGCTGTGGCATAGGCCAGCAGCTACAGCTCCGATTTGATCCCTATCCTGGGAACCTCCATATGCAGTGGGTGTGACCCTAAAAAGATAAAAAATATAATAAATAAAGTTCTTCTCAAAGTTAAGATTTGATGTCCTTAGTTTTGGAAAAATTTTAACCATTAATTTATCAAATGGTGTTTCTGATGAGCTCTATTTATCCTGCCCTTCTGGAACTCCACTTACACATATGTTGGAACTTCTTATACTATCCTACATGTCGTCTTCTTTTTTCTGTACTTGCAATCATTATTTCCCATTATCTGTCATTTTGTGTATTTACTTTGCTCTTTTTTTCTGTTAATCATTTCTCTTTAGCTTATTCATGGAGTTCTTAATTTCAGTTACTGCATTTGTCATTTCTAAAAACCTCCAGTGGAACCTCTGATATAGTTTACAGTTCTTTGCCAAAATTTTCATATTATCATTTCAGTCCTTGAATATTTCAGTCATAATTATTGATTTGTGATGCATTTTGGTCCCATTTTAAACTTATATACTTGGGCTAACTATTGTTTTATGGAGGTCTAGTCTTATGCCAAATTCATCTGAATTAAAAAATAACCTTAACTCTTTGAATGTGTTGATATCTGGCAAGACAATTTCTTATTTAGTTGTACAAGGAAATCTCTTGTGGTGCAGCAAATTAAGGTTCTGGCATTTTCACTGCAGTGGTTCAGGTCACTGCTGTGGCACAGGTTCAACTGCTGGCCAAGGAACTTCCTTATGCTGTGGGTGTGGCAAAAAAAATTAGATGTATGAAATGGTTACTTTCTCATTCAAGAGAATGATGTATATTTTGCATTTATTTTAGTCTTCTTTTGTGATTCTTAGTAGAGTTTTATATAGATTCTGTATTTTTTGAGGGGGTAATTTCCTAGCTTTTATATCTTTTTATGAATGTTATAAGTGCATTTTTTCTCATTGTATTTTTTCAAGGCCAGTCTCAAAGGAAATTTGTGAGCAGAATTTATGTTAAAAACTACTTTCTTTTTCAGTTTTATTGAGATATAATTGATATACAGTAATGTATACATTTAATATACAGCATAGGGAGTTTCCATGGTGGCACAACAGTAATGAACCGGACTAGTATCTATGAGGATGTGGGTTCAATCCCTGGCCTTGCTCAGTGAGTTTATGATCCAGCATTGCTGTGAGCTGTGGTGTAGGTTGCAGATGCAGCTCAGATCCCATGTTGCTGTGGCTGTGGCATGAACCAGCAGCTAAAGCTCCAATTCAACCCCTAGCCTGGGAACTTCCATATGCCATAGGTGCATCCCTAAAAAGACACACACACACAAAGATATACAGCATAATGACTTGGCTTACATGTATTAAGAAATGATTACCAAAAATTTAGTTAAAATCCATAATCCCATATAGTTACAGAAATATTTTTTTTCCCCATATGGTGGGAACTTTTAGGATCTACTCTCTTAACATTCAAATTATTGAATTTTCTAAGTATTATAATTCTATGGGAAATATTTAACTAGGTCTATATATGTTTGTAACTGAATTCCTTACTGAACTAATATTAATTTTAATATATTTCATTTGACTTGACTTTGATTATTTTTAAGTACCATAATACTATCTGGGAGTAATTGTCATTTTATTTCCTTTCAAATAGATACATTTTGTTCGTATTTTTCATCTTAATGAACTAAATCTGACGTTACAGTAGTATTAAATAAACAATTTGGGGGATAGTGAGCTTTTTTCATGTATTTTATTTTAATAGTATGCCTCTAGTGATTTACCACACTGTGTAATATTGGCTCTCAGTTGAAGGGAGAAAATATTTTAGTTTTCATTTTTTAATTTTTTAATGAAGTGTATTTGATTTACAATACTGTGCCAATTTATGCTATCAGTAAAGTCATACATATTTACATTCTGTTTTTATATTATTTTCCATCTTGTTCCATCACAGGAGATTGGATATAATTCCCTGTGCTACACAGTAGGCCCTTATTGGTTATCCCTTCTAAATAGTTTGCAGCTACTAACCTCAAACTCCCAGTTTCTCTCACTCCCTCCCCTCTTCCCCTTGGCAGCCATAAGTCTGTTCTCAATGTCCATGATCTGTTTCTGTTTTGTATATAGGTTTATTTTTGCCATATTTTACAGTCCGCGTATAAGTGATATCATGTGGCATTCGTTTTTCTCTTTCTGACTTACTGGCTTATGATAATCTCTAGTTGTGTCCATGTTGCTACAAATGTCATTTTTTTTTTTAATGGGTGAATAGTCCATTGTACATATGTACTATGTCTTCTTAATCCATTCATCCACTGATGGACATTTATGTTGTTTCCATGTCTGGTCTGTTGTGCACAGGGCTGCTATGAACATTGGGGTGCATGTATCTTTTTGAATGATTTGTTTTGGTCTAGATGGCTAGATCATATGGTTGTTCCCTATTTAGTTTTCTAAGGAACTTCCTTACTGTTTTCCATTGTAATTGCACCAGTTTACATTCCCACCAACCAGTGTAGGAGGGTTCCCTTTTCTCCATACCCAAGAGAAAACATTTTAGGGTAGATGCATCCCTTTCAAAAAATATTGAGGTTTTTAACTCAATACAACTTGCCAACACAGTGTACAACTTGCTTATATGATCATAAATAATTTATCCTAACACAATCCTAACACAACTTGCTTATATGATCATAAATAATTTATCTAACATGAATTTCTTTATTTTTAAATTATGGAGTTCCCGTTGTGGCTCAGCAGTTAGCAAACCCGACTAGCATCCATGAGGACATGGGTTCGATCCCTGGCCTCGTTCAGTGGGTTAAGGATCTGGTGTTGCCATGAGCTGTACTGTAGGTCACAGATGCGGCTCAGATACCGTGTTACTGTGGCTCTGGCCTAGGCCAGCAGCTACAGCTCCGATTAGACCCCTAGCCTGGGAACCTCCATATGCCGCAGGTGCAGTCCTAAAAAGACAAAAAGACCAAAAAAATAAAAAAAAAATAATGTGATAAATAGATCTAGTTCCCAAAATTTTTATGATGCTTTAGGGAGTGCATATGAATTACATAAATGTACAGAGTTGTGCATGTACACACATACACACGTCTTCATTCCTTTCTACCCTGATCTGTCCCCCAAAGGATAACCTATATGAATTGTGAGCTACTCCTCCTGGGCATCTTTTCTTATTGAATTTACTACAACAGGAGACACTAGAAAATGAAAATGGATGAAAGGAGATTGAAGGCAGAGTTTTTACTTCTTTGGGTCCTCTCTTGCCAAGTAGACAATGTTAGCTATGCCCTTATATTGAATGATATTGTAGACCCTCTTTTACAACTATAACTCTCTCAATATAAAAGGACCCTTCCTTTCCCTGGTACCCTCAGGCCTACTGGTGGTAACAACTTCCCACTGTCTCTCATTGGTCCTTTACTCCCTTGTAGGTTTCCCTCAACTTCGTCTATACTTTGGCAATTAATTCCTTCATTACAATCTCCTTAATTATTTTTTCAGAGTGTGTGTAATCTAATTCCTGTTTGATGCCATATTCATGTTTATCTATATATATATTTTTTTCCAAACTCCCTAGAATGCTATACCAGATCCTTACTATTTGGTCCCTCTCTACTCTTTTTTGTGTTCTAAGACCTGGCCATGCCAAATCACCTGTAGTTCTCTGGCCTGGCTGCTGTTTCATGTGCCTGTGCTAGTGCTCCTCCCTCTGCTTTGAACATGTTTCTTCCAAACCACTTTTCACCTTCCTCTATGAAGGCTTTTTCTGAACACCAGGTAAAAACCTGCAATTATCTTTTTCAACCTCTATGAGCAAACATGTGTAAACTTTTCCCTTAGTATCAGAAGGGTTTATTTGCATGGTCAAATGTTATACTTTTGTTTTTAAACTGGAATCTCCCTGAAGGCTGGGAGTCGTTTCCTCATCATTGTTTCTTTAATGCCTAGTATATGGTTTCTAGTAGATAGTAGATACTGAAGGAATATGCACAGAATAGTTGAAGCCAGTAATTATTTTTAGGAATTAATCCATTACAGTCTATGTTAGAACTGAAAATAGTGTGGATAAGGCATAAGCCACAGTGATTCAGAAGTTATTTTTAGGGTGAAAATTTGGCTTATGTATTTTTAATGCCCTGAAATGATTTTAATTTTTTGAGTTAGCACTTTGTTTTATAACACTAGGTTGAATTCCACAGGGCTTGAATTGACAGGGATTAACTCTTTTCCTGACAGAACTGAGGCAGGTGGTGGGAGGTTTTAGGAAACTAATTATTGTACTTCTAAAAAAAAAAAAGCAGTAATTTGCTGGTTTCTGATAGTGGCCTGATACCATGGAATTTACTTTCCCCCCCCCCCTCTAGAGTCCACCTAGAACAGAGTAGGGTTAATTTTTATTGACTATTTCACAAACAAGGATTCAGTAATCCAGGGAGATATTTTATATTGGAAAACATACTCCAAATAATCATTAGGAAGAAGGGAAATATTTTGTCCTGTAACTATAATTTTAAAAGCTCAAAGGCATAATTAGACTGTATAATTTTATGGAGGATGAAATAGTAATGAATAAAACACATATAAAAAAAGGAAAATACAAGTTGAAATTATTGTGGAATACCAGTACATGCCAGCCAGACTGAAAACATCACAAAGTGAGATAATAAAAACATTTGGCAGGAATGAGGTGCAATAGTTATTATATACTGGTTTTGAGAGTATAAAACAATGAAATCACTTTGAAAGCATTTAGTGTTCCTTAGCGTAGTTGAACATTCATGTAATTACAATCTGCTCCTAGGCACATACCACAGAGCAACTATTACACATTATGTACTGAGGCATATATAAGATTATTCACAATCACATTTTTCTAGATAGAAATACTCTAAACCTTACAAATGCATGGTAACAGTAGGATGTATAAAAGTAGCAGCATATCTAAGTGGAACAGTATATCGCAGTGAATGAACAGACTCTTAACAATAGTCCATGAATATTGCCATGGATAATACTCAGAAATATGTTAAATGTAAAACAGCAAAGTGAATTTAATGACGTACAGCATTATATCTTTTTGTGTGAAATTCCCAAACAAGTAATACTAAAGATAATGTTATTTATATAAGGATATACATGTGTATAGCAAAATATAAAGAAAACAAAATGAAATGTCTTGAAGATGTTCTATTCTTTTTTACTTCCAGTTTTATTGACATAAAGCACCAAATATATATATATACACACATATGCATATATATACATATATATTTTTGCAGTGTATAGCATATGATGGTTTGAGTTATATACATTATGAAATTATTATTTATCAAAAAATCTATCATTCATGTAGACGCAATATTAAAGAAATTGAAGTAATATTTTTTCCTTGTGATAAGAACTCTTAGGATTTGTTCTTTTAACAACTTTCATATATAACGTACAACAGTCAATTATATTTTTCATGTTTTACCTTACATCATCCCCAATACTTTTTTTTTTTTGTCTTTTTGCCTTTTTATCTAGAGCCACACCCGCGGCATATGGAGGTTCCCAGGCTAGGGGTCTAACAGGAGCTGTAGCTGCTGGCCTACACCACAGCCATAGCAACACGAGAGCCATAGCATCTGCAACCTACACCACAGCTCAGGGCAACACTGGATCCTTAACGCACTGAGCAAGGCCAGGGATCGAACCTGCAACCTCATGGTTCTTAGTCGGATTTGTTAACCGCTGAGCCACGACAGGAACTCCAATACTTATTTTTTTTACAGCTCAAAATTTGACTACCTTCATTCAGTTCTCCCCCCACCCTCAACCTCTGGTTACTGCAAATCTAATATGTTTTTCTATGAGTTTGTTTTTACGGTGTTCTGAAGCATAACTGAACTATAACACTATGGTACTTCCTAGTATACAACATAGTGATTTGAGATTTTGATAAATTTCAAAATAACCATGATAAATCATGATACAAAGATATTGCATAAATACTTTCTGTGTTTTCTACACTGTATGTTCACACACATGATTCATTTATTTTGTAACTGAAGGTTTGTACCTCTTAATCTCCCTCACCTATTTCTCTTCTTCCTCTATCCCCTTCCCTTCTGGCAACCACGTGTATGTTCCCTGTATGTATGATTCTAATTATGTTTAGTTGTGATTTTTCATTTGCTTTGTCTTGTCAATTTCTGCTGTGTAGCAAAGTGACCCATATATATATATAAACTCTTTTCTAAATGTTTCGTATAATTCACCTGTGAAGCCATTTGTTCCCGGATTTATGTTTTTGAGGAGCTTTTTTTTTTCTTAATTACTAATTCAATTTTATTACTGGCAATTGGTCTATACATGTTTTCTCCTTATTCATGATTCTGTCACATTAATTGTACATTTATAGGAATTTGTCACTTTCTCCTTAGTTGTCCATTTTATTAGTGTATAATTGTAGTATTCTCTTATAATCCTTTGTATGTCTACAGTATCACTTTATCTTCTCTATTTTTTTTTTCTTTTGTCTTTTTAGGGCCATACCCATGCATGTAGTTCCTAGTTTAGGGGTCAAATTGGAGCTCCAGCTGCTAGCCTGTGCCATAGCCACTGCAATGCGGGATCTGAGCTGTATCTGCAACCTACACCACAGCTCATGGCAAAGCCAAATCCTTAACCTACTGAATGAGGCCAGGGATCAAACCCACAACCTCATGGATACTAGTTGGGTGTGCTACTGCTGAGCCATGGCAGAATTCCAATCTTCTCCATTTTTATTTTTAATTTTATTTATTTGGACCGTCTCCTTTTTTATTTTCTTTTTTCATTTTTAACAGTTTTATTGACATATAGTTAATTTACAATGTTGTTATAATTTCTGCTCTACATCAAAGTTGTTCACTTGTACACATACACATGGTTATTCATTTTCAGAACCTTTTCCCATTTAGATCATCACAGAATATTGGGTAAAGGTCCCTATGATACACAGCAGGTCCCTGTAGGCCAATTATTCCATCTACCACAGTGTGCATATGCTTTTCCCAAACCCCCAGTCCATTTCTTCCCCTCACCTGTCCCCTTTGGTAACCATACGTTTGTTTTCAAAGTCTGTGTCAGTTTCTGTTTTGGAAATATGTTCATTTGTATCCTATTTGTAAAATTCCACACATAAGGGATATCACATGATTTTTGTCTTTCTCTGACTGTCTTCACTTAGTGTGATAATCTCTTGTTCCATCCATGTTGCTGAAATGACGTTATTTCATTCCTTTTTATGGCTGAGTAATATTCCACTGCATATACATACCACATCTTCTTTATCCATTCCTCTGTTGATGAACATTTATGTTGCTTCCACATCCTGGCTATTATAAGTAGTGCTACAGTTAACATTGGGGTGCACATATATTTTTGGATTTTGGTTTTCACTGGATAGAGGCCCAGGAGTGGGATTGCTGGATCATATGGTAGTTCTATTTTTAGTTTTTTAAGGGACTTACATAGTCCCAATTTACATTCCCACCAAGAGTGTAGGAGGATTCCCTTTTCTTTGCACTTTCTCCAGCATTTATTTCTTATAGACTTTTTGATGATGACTGTTCTGACTAATGCGAAGCGATATCTCATTTCAGTCTTAATTTGCATTTCTCGAATAATTAGTGATATTGAGCATCTTTTCATATTTTTTTTGGCTATCTTTATGTCTTCTTCAGAGAAATGATATTTAGACATTATTGTTATCTTCCTGGGTTGATCCATTGGGGACTCTCTTTGCTTTTTGGGCCTGGATATCTTTTTCTTTTTCCAGTTTAGGGGAGTTTTCAGCTATTATTTCTTCAATTATGTTATCCACCCAGTTCTTTTTGTCTTCCCTTTTTGGTACCCTTGAATAGAATTTTAGTACGCTTAATTCTACCCCAGAGGTCTCATAAACTTCTCATTTTTTCAATAAAATATGTTGTTTTTGTTGTTCAGCTTGGGTTGTTCTCACTTTGCTTTCTTCCAGTTCACTGAGTTTTTATTCTGTATCATTTAATATACTGTTGATTACTTTGAAAATATTTTTATTCAATTATTGTATTCTTCAGCTGTTTTTTCTTCTTTATATCTTCCAATTCTTTGTCAAACTTATCGATGATTTTATCCATTCTTTTCCTGAGTTTTTTGATCATTTTTATGCATTGCCTTGAACTCTTTATCAAGTAAATGGGTTATCCTCACTTCACTTATAGCTCTTCTGTGGTTGTACCTTGTTTCTTTGTTTAGAAAATATCCCTTGGTGTTCCTGCTGTGGCTCAGTAGGTTAAGGATCCAATGTGCTGTGAGGATGCAGGTTGGATCCCAATGGTTTAAGGATCTGAACTGTGCAAGCTGTGGTATAGTTCACAGATGTGACTTGGATCCAGTGTTGCCATGGCAAGTGTGGAATGAAGGTAGGTATGTATTGCCCACAGTTTTTTGGTTGCCAGGTCCTGTCTTAGGTAGAGGCTGCTGGCTTCAGGTGACTGTGACTGGGTCCTGGCACGGCTTGCTAGGGGGCTAGGGGAGTCCCAGTCCTGGTGCTGAGCTGGTTGTGGCTGAAGTTTGGTCATGAGTTGCCTGGCTGCAGAGCTCCAATGCATTCTGAGGCTACGGTTGGCACACTGGTGGGGAGAGCCAGATTCAGGGCTGGTTGAATGTGAAGCCAGGGGTCTGCAAGCCAGTGTTGGCCTGTTGGTGGAAAAGGTTAAGGACCCTGGTGTCCTGAGATAATGTCAGCCTGCTGTTGGTAAGGCCAGGTCTTGATATGACTGGCTGCAGGGTCCTGGGTATTCCTGGCCTGGTCTCTACTTATTTGTTGGTGGGCAAAGACCCTGGAGATCCTCGGGTCGGTGCTCACCCTCTAGTGGGTGAGGCCAGGTCCTGAAGCTAGTGCCAGACTATTGATTACAAATCCATGTCCTTGGTCTTTGGTTGTGGGTCTTGGGAGTTCCAGCTCTGGCTTACTAGTCAGTTGGACTGTGGCCAGTGGCTTCTGGATCTAGTGCTGGCCCACTCACAGGAGGTGCCAGCTCGTGGGCCTATATCCCAGGGTGATTTTAAATTGTTTTTCTGCTTCTTTAGGAAGCTCTTCAAGATCAGCAAGTGAGGGTCTGACTCAGGATTCTTTCAAATTACTGCTTCTACCTTGGGTCTCATAACATGGAAGATTTTGTATGTTCTCCTTAAGAGTAGTGTCTATTTCCAACAGCCCTAAACTAGGTGCTACTGGTCTTCAAAGCCAAACATTCTGTGGGCTCATTTTCTTGGTGCAGGATGCATGGGTTTGGGTGCCCAATTTGGGGCTTAGATCTCTCATTCCTTGGGGAAAACTCTGCAATTATAATTATCCCCTCATTTGTGAGCCCCTACCCTTGTGGGTCTTAAGTGTAATTAAATCTCTGCACCTCCGACTTTTCTCACAATAGTTCTTTCTTTGTATCTTTAGTTAAGGATACTGGGAGTTCCCATCATGGCTCAGTGCTTAATGACCCTGACTAGTATGCATGAGGACATGGGTTTGACCCTTGGCCTTACTCAGTGGGTTACAGATCTGGCATTGCCATTAGCCATGGTGTAGGTCGCAGATGCAGCTAGGGTCTTGTGTTGCTGTGGCGGTGGTGTAGGCTGGCAGCTGCAGGCTGATTCGACCCCTAGCCTGGGAACTTTTAGTGTGTGACCCTAGAAAAAAGACAAAATAAAAAGGACACAAATTCTGTAAGTTTTTTGATCATGTTCATTGATAGTTGCTCTATAAATAGCTCAATGTTTTGCTCAGGAGAAGAGTGTGAGTTCAAGTCCTCCTGCCACACCATATTGGCCACTGTCTTGGAAATATTTTATTCCTGGAGTGAATGATGAATATATGGGTGTTCAGTTTATTTTTATTGTTATTTAAAATATGCATGTGCATTATATTTTTTACATATCTGACATATTAGGAGAATTAAAAAACATTAAGTGCATCACCTTAAATTAAGTCTAATTCTGTCTTAAAATGCAAAAACTATAAATCCAGTCTATGTAAGGCTAAAAATTTGGGAATAAAAACTATTGGCAAAACTCCTTTATAAACAAATGGAATGACAATATTCCCTGTGTTTGGACAAATTACATTACTGTATACACGCTCTTTCTATTAAAGTAATCTATACTACTTATGAATTGCCTTTTAATAACACATTCTCATTTGGTTTCACAAGATAAGAATGTACTATTCCATCCCCCCAATTTTCTTGTCATTTGAGTTTATGCTTGTCATATACAGTCTCTCTAATTGTTCAGTAGATATTTTAGAGGATAAATAAGTCACTTTTCAGTAAAATTTACCTCAAGCCATTTCTAATTTCTAGAATGCCAATCTCCATTTTGACTTTTGTTGCTTTATGTGTTTATGTGGGTAGGTGAGCTTTCTCTTGAGGAAACAGCAATAATATTAATGGCAATAAAATTCAGCTTTTAACCTTATCTTCTAAAAACATAAATTAGAGGAAATAATCTAGACACTGTATTTAAAAAAAAAGTGTCACTAATCAAATGTAAGGCTGGATACTATAAAAATCCTAGAGTAGAATATAGGCAGAACACTCTCTGACATAAACCACAACAACCTCTCTTTGGATCCACCTCCTACAGTAATGAAAATAAAAACAAAAATAAACAAATCATGCCTAATTAAACTTAAAAGTCTTTGCAAAGCAAACTATAAAAAATGAAAAGATAACCCACATAATGAAAGAAAATCTTTTCAAATTAATATATGATAGATTTTATTTTATAGATAAAATTTATTTTAATAGTTTTGTGAATGACTCCAGTCATATGTATTACAGAATCATTAAAAGCCTAACCAGATTGCTTAAATTTTTTGGTTACACCTTACTGTGTTTTATGGGGCAAATTATTTGCTCTAGTGTTATTAAGGGATTTACAAATATCAAGATATAGGCTATAACAAAAAAAGTTGACATTTATTGAACTTTACATTTGTTACTGCTTTTAATATTTACAACATCTAATATCTAAATAGGTGGGAGTTATGGTTCCTAAACCCCCACTCCCTGATTTTAACAAATGAAGAAATTAGGGTTTGCCAGCATTTGCTAGGACTTGGATCTGGTACTCAAACTCAGAACTGTCCAGTAGCAGAACCTCTGTTCTCAATCAGTGCATGATATGGGCGTGAACATTAGTGATCTGCAGAACTACTGTACACATAAACTCAAAACCCTTTGGTTTACTCATATAGGGTACTTTCAGAAAATGTGTTCAGTGGGTGGGTGTGTGTGGGGGTTAGACACAGTAATTTTGTCAGAAAATAAGTCAAGCTCTTGAAACTTCATGTAAAATTATGAAACACCAACATTCTACGTAAAAGAATAGAAGACCAGTTGGATTAATGCAGATTGTGGAAATACTGTGGCCTTGCTCTGTGTGTGCACAAGTGTATGTGTGTGTGCAGGTAGTGTGTTTATACATATTCAAGCCTTTCCAAGAACATGGTAGAGATACCTGGTTACAAGGGCTTTAGATACCACTGAAACTTCCCCGTATACTACTTTCTTTTTCTTATGATGTCCTTTTTGGTTTCATTTGTTTTATTCTCTTCACAGATACTGTTTCTCTCTCTCATTTCTAGAGCTCTAAGGATTTTGTTATCCACTTCCTTTGGTGGCATCACAATTCTTATTACTGAGCTTCTGTTTCTTTGATCTAAGCTTTGTTATCATTTATGTAAAATTAAGTTCCCCCATTAGGGTGCCAGTTTGATGGATTTTTGCGGTTGTATACATTTGTGTAACTGTCACCACAATCAAAAGACAGAACATTTCATTACCCTGAAATGATCATTCACCTCCTATGTCGTCCATTTTTCCCCATCCCTGGGCCAAGGTATCTTCTAATCTACTTTCTGTCATTAGAGTTTGGCATTTACTAGAATTTCATATAAAAAAAATTATACAGCATGAAGCTTTTTTGTGTTTCACTTTGTTTCAATTATGCTAGTATTTTTTGAACTTCACTCATGTTGTTGCATGCATTGGTATTTTATTCCATTTTATTGTTAAGCAGTATTCCATAGTGTGGCTGTACCAAAATTTGTTTATCCATTCACCAGGCCATAGCCATTTGAATTGTTTTGAGTTTTTGACCTTGATAAATGATCTTTTTATGAACATTCATGTAAAATTTAATCTGGAAAATTGTTTAGATTTCCCTTGGGTAAACACATAGAACTGAGTTTGCTGGGTCATACAGTGTTATGTCTTACTTTATAAAAACGTACTGACTGTTTTCCAAAGAATCTGTACCAACTTTCATTCCTATTAGCAATGTATGCATGTACTCATTTACTCCCATTCTTCATTAATGCTCAGGACTGCCGGTCTTTTAAATTTTAGCTATTTTGGTAAGCAGTTAGTGGTATATCAATGCGAATTTAATTTTCATTTCTATAATAATAAGGTTGTGCATCTTTTCATGTTCTTATCTGCCACTTTTACATCTCTTGTGCCCATTAAAATTTTTTTGGTTGTCTTCTTACTGAGTTTTGTGTTTTTCCCATTGTCAGATGTATTTTGAGGAAATATTTTCTCTCAATTTATAGCTCTCCTTTGTATTTTCTTCACTGTATGTTTCAAGGAGCAAAGGTTTTAATAAGTAAAATTATAATAATCATTTTCTCCTATGTTTTATTTGAAAAGTTTTAGAATTTCAGCTTTTACCCGTAGGTCTGTGATTCAAGTTATTGTTTGTCTGTTGTATATGGTGTAAAATAAGGGCGGGTGTTCTTTTATTTCCCTATAAATAGCTAATGCCATTTTGCAAGTGCTATTTTTCCTGTTGAATTACCTCAGTAAGTTTGTAAAAATCAGTTGGTTAATAATTATGAGTCTATTTCTAAATTCACTTTTATGTTATCTTTATAAGTTTATTCCTGTGGTAGTACAACATTGTCTTGATTATAGTAGCGTGCATGAAGTCTTAAAATCAGGTAGTATGAGTTCTTCCCCTTGCCCTCTGTTTTTGCTAAAATTGTTTTCGCTTTTTTAGGTCCCTTGCTTTTCCACATAAGTTTTGGAATCAGACTGATAATTTCACACAAAATACTTGCTGTGATTTCAAATAGAATTACAGTGAATGGATAGATCAATTTGGGGAAATTGCCATTTTAGCAAAACAGAGAGTCTTAGCAAGAACATACTATATTTCTCCATTTATTTAGATCTTAATTCCATTATAATTTTTACACATTGTAACATTCAATTTGCTTATATTTTCATAAGAATTTTTACCTGTATAATCATGAGAGTTATGAGCCTCTAGTTTTATTTTGTGATCTCACCTTTATATTTTTCTAGATTTAACATTGGAGTGATGCTAGTCATATAAGGGAATTTTCCCCTTTATTTTCTGAGTCTGTATAGGATTCATTTTATTTATTTCTTAATTTTTGATAGAATTCACTGGCGAAGATATCCGTGCATGGATATTTTTCTTAAGGATGATTTTTAATTATAATTTGTTTCTTTAATAAAACATTATTTAAAATTTCTGTTTCTTCTTTACCAGGTTTGCTAATTTGTGATTTTCAAAGAATTTGTCTTTGAAATTGTTTATCAAATTTATAGGTATTATGTTGTAATATTCACTTGTTCTTTTAATGTCTATGGAATTTGAAGTGGTATCCTCTCTTCATTTCTTAATTGTTAATTTGTGTCGTTTTTTTCTTGATCAGTCCACTTAGAGGTTTGTCAATTTCAGAATCAGAAACTGTGCTAATATTTGTGGTAGAATTATTAGGTCACTTGAGGTTATAGTGATGAAAAAGCGGAAGTGTTGCTCACTTCCATGGAAATTCACAAAATAATCAGACGGCAAGCAAGTAAAAGTGTAAACTGATAGTACCACTTTGGTTAAGTGCTATGAATTAAGTATATTCAGGTATTTTGACAGAAAATAATAACAGGAGTTGAGGATGGGGGTTAGGGGTTACATAGGATATTCAGGAAGGAGGTATTTTAGAGGCTATAATAATTAAACTTAAATACGAAGCATGACAAAGAGCATGTCTTCTGAATGGCAAAGAGAAAGTTGTTCTGGACAGAGGGAAAAACCTGTGTGAGGGTTTTCAGCTAAGAACACTTTTCTAAAAGCATTAAAATAACTGAAAAGTCATTAGAGATTGAAGAGGATGTAAGTAAATCAATAAATTTGAAGAGTAAGGCAGAATTTAGTTTAAGCTGGGATTTATGGACCATTGTAGGAAACAGCTTCTGAGTTAATCTATGTATGATAAGCATACATAAATAGATATTTATGAAACAGCTTGGTAAGTTCTACCATGGAGGTATAAATTATAAACCAAAGTTGGCGTTCTTACTTTAAATATCCACATAGTAAATATTTCAATTTTTTTGGATCGTACAATCTCTGTTGCAACCACTCATCTCTGTATTATAGGACAGAAACAATCATGGTAAATAAATAAGTGAGCAAGACTGTGTTCCACAAAATCCCTGTTTAAAAACAAAAACAAAAACAAAAAGCAGGAGTGAGCTAGATTAGCCAGTAGGCTGTGGTTCTCTGACCCTTGACATAAAAAGTTTTTGCTTTTAATTCTGATTTAGAATACAAATCACACAGTTGGGAACTTAAGTGGAGAATTCAAGGGTGAAAACTACTTTTTAAAATAAAAAAATGGAGTTCCTGTGGTGGCGCAGTGGTAACAAACCTGACTACTATCCATGAGGAAGCTGGTTCGATCCCTGGCCTTGCTTAGCGGGTTCAGGATCCATCGTTGCCATGAGCTGTGGTGTAGATCACAGACATGGCCCTGATCTGGCTTTGGCTGTGGCTGTGGCATAGCCCTAGCTTGGGAACTTCCATATTCTGTGGGTGTGACCCTAAAAAGACAAAAAAACAAAAACAAACACAAAAAACCTACGGGGATTACTGTGCCAGGTCAAGAAAATCATTGCGATGTAAAAGAGAATGTGTTATTGCTGCAGTGGCATAAATTGGGGTACAATTCGGACAGCAGTTTTTTATAAGGATGGTGGTGGTGGTGCTGGTGGTGGTGGTGGTGTGTCTGTGTGTGCGTGCATGTGATGTAGATGCAGTGAAATGACCAGAAATGAGACTAGTAAGGTAGCAGTTCTGAAAAATGTGCTAAGGTGTTTGGAACTGGCTAAGAGGTAGAGTCTTAAAGTTTTATAACCATACTTATGTTTAGATAACATTCAGTGAAAGACAGAGATGGACAAAAGTAGAAGTATTTTTGTCAAAACACCCTGAAAGCTTCCTCTTTCTTGCCAAATAAATCTAAACTCCTGTTGCTACTGAGACCCTCCATGATCTCCATCCATAATATCAGTCTAATTTAATTTTTCCTTATTCCCTCAAGAAGGAAGCTCATCTCTTAGGCTGATTCCTACTTGGTACAGAATCTGTTACAAGCCATAAAGATCAACTGTCCCTGTTTATTATTATTATTACTAATTTTGTTATATATAATATATATATATATATATATATATTTTGATCTTTTGTCATTTTAGGGCCACACCTGCAGCATATGGAGGTTCCCAGGCTAGGGGTCTAATTGGAGCTATACCCGCTGGCCTACGCCAGAGCCACAGCAACGCGGGATCCGAGCAGCGTCTGCAACCTACACCACAGCTCATGGCAATGCCTGATCCTTAACCCACTAAGCAAGGCCAGGGATTGAACCTGCAACCTCATGGTTCCTAGTCCGATTCGTTAACCACTGAGCCACGACAGGAACTCCTTATATATTCTTTTTTAATTTGGGAAATACTTCTAGAGGTTTCTGAAGCCTGTTTTCCTCCCATGTCACCTCTCCTTTGTTGACTGCTGTTCATAGTTACATAAGGTGTTATGCATGCTTTTGTTTTGTTTTGTTTTGTTTTGGCTGTACCCATGACATATGGAAGTTCCGGGCCAGGACACTGAACCTGTGCCACAGCAGTGACACAAGCCACTGCAGTGACAATGCCATATCCTTCACCTCTGTGCCACAGGAGAACTGCTGTTTGTTTTTTTCTTATATCTCACTGTGATTATAAACTTCCTGAGCATAGAAATCATGGCCTCCTACCAAGTGTTTGTCTTAAGGCTGAGAATCATTATCACGCTCAGAAAGCACAATAAACACATCGATTAATTGATACAAATATCAATAGCATTGCTAATTCTACCTGAGAACAGGTTAATGCAAAAACTATACTCCAAAAAATGCTTTTATTAGGATTTCTGAAACATTCTTCATGTTCTTAGGTAATATTTATACATGAATTATTTGTACTTTATCTTTTTTTTTTTGTCTTTTTGCCATATCTAGGGCCGCACCTGCGGCATATGGAGGTTCCCAGCCTAGGAGTCTAACAGGAGATGTAGCCGCCGGCCTTAACCACAGCCACAGCAGTGTGGGATCCGAGTTGTGTCTGCAACCTACACCACAGCTCATGGCAACGCCGGATCCTTAACCACTGAGCAAGGCCGGGGATCAAACCCGCAACCTCATGGTTGCTAGTCAGATTCGTTAACCACTGAGCCACGATGGGAACTCCTGAATTATTTTTACTTTAAAACACTACAGTTTTTTAATAGAGTATTTATAAAGTTTTATACCTTCTGTTTTCAGTTTTGAAAACTAACATATTTTCTGCCCTTGGGCAGTAAGACGTGTTCTATCTTAAATAATTAGATTTAGAGGAGATAATAAGCAGAACAGTTAAGTGTCACAAAGTTGAGACAGTGAAAGTATAATGAGGTTAGAAGCTAAACAGTGGTGTATTCTCCACCTTCCAAGACCCAATGTTTGCAATACTACAAAGCCACCGCTGAAATTTTCGTCCTAAGAGCCTAATTTCCTTGCTATATTTCCTGTGGACACACAATATAATTAAGAGCCTTTAACCTTTTTCTTTTTAATTTTTGTGAATTAAAATGACATATTTAGAGGGGACTTATTGCTTAAAGGTAAAATTACAAAAACTCTTTTCAGAAAAAATTTCTTTAGTCCGTTAGGCCTATCTAAAAATCAAGCCCCTTGGGCATTGTTGCGGTTTCATTTTGTTCTTCAGTTTTCTGAGGGAGGAAGCTATCTTCTGGTAATTGCCCACATTATCAAATGTGGTTAGGTCACAATCAGTTTGTCAATAATCACCAATTTGGTTATTACAAACTTTTTGTCCTTCTTAAAAAAAATTAAGCCATTAGTCGCCAGTGGGGCTTCCTTATTCTCTGAAACCGTGCTTAGAGAAATATTTGTTCTGAGGCTCATTTCCTATTTGATTAAAACTGGTCTGTAAAGGTGGAGGACAGTTACTGAGTCCTGATTGCTTCTTCCCAGGCCCAATGTGGCTTTGGCTTCTGTGTTCTAAAATGGCCTTTATTGTGGTAACCTCAAGCTCTCTAAGGAGTCACGTCTAGGAGGGTTTATAGGTATTGTTCCAGTTGATTTAACCTCTTTCTCATAAGTTTTCCTTCAGACCCAGGGGTGGCTACTTTCTCAGTAGGTCTCAATTTTTCTTGGTGGGAAGGTTGCGCTGCCTTCCAATATGGCTTCTCTGCAGAAAGCAGCTCCTAGCAAAACAGAAATCAAGTTTAATACAGCTCAAGAGCAAAACAGAAATCAAGTTTAATACTTCTTGGTAAGCACAGTCCTTTTCCTCACATGCTGAGAGTAAGCCCATTGTGCACTGAAGATTCATTTCCTACACACCTGCATTGCAAAACAAAGGCAAATCTATTTCATAAATACTAAGTAGATACTGTTGGTTTTCATTGCGTAATTGTCGTCTATAAAACTGTTGTCAGTATGGACCATTGCTTCAAGGCGAAATACAGGGTTAGGTCCCTTGAGGGCCTCTGGGATTATTTTATTTTATTTTATTTTATTTCATTTTATTTTATTTTATTATTTTATGACTTCATCTATGGCATATTGAAGTTCCCAGGCTCGGTGTCAAATCAGAGCTGCCTCTGGGGCCTGCCCCACAGAACGGCAATACAGGATCTAAGCCATATTTACAACGCATGCCACAGCCTGTGGCAACATCAGATTCTTAACCCACTGAGCAAGGTCAGGGATCAAACCTTCATCTTCAGAGAGCCATGTTGTTTTCTTTACCTGCTGAGCCACAACGGAAACTCCTAGGTGCATATTTTGATAAATGCATATCCTGTGTTATGTGTGATTTTGTTTAGAGACATTTTGTTTAACATATATTATTGATTCATTAAGATTAAGTGCATGGCTATCAGCACTATAACTCGTGCCCGAATGAAGCTAACGTAACACGTGTATGCTCTCCATAAAGAACACTACAGCTCTCTTACATTAGGAACACTGGAGGGTAAGCACTTAGCACTATTCTTGGTGGCCATTTTTCTTGAAATCACCCAAAAATAAACCCACAAAAATGTGAAAAGGGGGCACTAAATAGACCCAGAAAGGGACGCTTGTTATAGTGTGAAAGCTGAAGAAGGCAGAATGTTGCCTTTGTTGATATAAGCTGGAGTCCTGTGTTTTGGGAGTTTTTTGGTGCCACTTTCCATGTGCTCATGAATCACTGTAAAATCATCACAAATATTGATTTTGGTGTTAAAAATAAATTTTAGTGGATAGGTGAATTAAAACATACAGAATCCATGAACAATGAGAATCTGTATACCACTGGCACCTTGCTTAATTTTATATTTTCTATACTCTAAACCCTTAGAATAAATTGGAAAGGTGCATTTTTAGAACTGCTCAATAAGGAAACATACTAACCAGTGCAGACTGTCTCACCCAGTTTTGATACCCTTTCACAGAGATTTTATATGCAGACAGATTTATACGTACAAATGAGTCTTCACTTATATGGATACTCAAAGTTTCCCACAATCCATCTCAGTATGGCTGTTTTGTTTGCTTTGCGTTTTTAGGTCTGCACCTGCAGCGTGTGGAAGTTCCCAGGCTAGGGGCTGAATTGGAGCTACAGCTGCCCACCTATGCCACAGCCACAGCAATGTGGGATCCGATCCATTTCTGAGACCTACACCTCAGCTCATCGCAATGCCGTATCCTTGAACCCACTATGTGGGGCTGGGATCAAACCTGAATCCTCATGGAAGCTAGCTGGGTTCATAACCCACTGAGAAAAATTGGGAACTCCCTAGTGTGAATTTTTTTGATTGGAGTGTGATTTGACGAATCTGCTGTAAAATGTTAAATAACTTTTCCATCCCATTCCTAACCATGAGGCCCACTGTCTGTGGGGACTATAGTCGTTGTTTACAAGGGCTATCTTCTTTGAAAAATAAAATGTCCTTGCCAGTGAAATAATCAGCCCTCTGAACTTCATTCCTAATTAAGGTCTCATTTGGAAGAGTTACTGTAGGGCGAAGAGAGGGATGATTATAGGCTTATTTTCACTTTTATGGACCAGCATTTTTGCTTTTTCTTTTAAAAAGCCACAAGCTAAGGTTTTGTTACTCTCAGGGTCCAGAGGAATAGGAGATTAGGAGAAAACGCAGCCTTCAGTATCTAGGATTCTGGTGATCTTTACTTGTCCTCTGGTTGGGTCAACTTCTCTATGCTCACAATTTCATTTTGCACCTTTCGTGGGTTTCTCAGGTATTATCCTTCTTGGAACTTTTGTGTGCAGTTAAATAATGTGAGCAGTATTTCTGCTGGTTGTCTCCTGTAGCTTCCAAACTTCAGCTAAACCTGTCCTTCCTTGACCCTCTATATGAGGCATATATCTTGACTCCTGGCTGACTCCTTTCTGAGAGTCCACCCACTCCATGGAAAAAATATGTTCTTTATTTCAAAGGGCAGCTTACTCTCCAAAGCAGTTTGGTATATCTCCCTTTGCCTGCCCGTCAGGTTGAAAGTCTATCCTCTTGCTTTTAGGTTTCTTAAGCACATGTCAGACACTAATCCCTTATTTCATCAAACTTCAGAGGACACCATGTAAAACTCTTACAATTGATTTTTTCGGGTTCTTTTCACTTATCTTGAGGTGAATGTGGATATTCTCTTCCCTTTCCCATTGGTGAGAAAGCTGCAAATACTTCAGTGATGCTCTTCAGGCATCTGTTCCATTCCTTTATTGATTACACATGGGCATTAGCTCACCGGGTGAGAACCAGCAGCATAATTACTTGGCGCGTTTTACCTGTGTATTCTACAACTTTGCTTTGCA
>PVHT021183586.1:117958-146303 GCA_004024745.2 Catagonus wagneri
CATGCTGCTGTTCTTTCAACTGTCCTCATTAAGTCTTCATTTAGGAAAATTTTTATTGGATTTTTATCTGTTCCTTGTGTTATGTTATCTTTCTGGTTGAGTTATTCATTTTTTTTAGGTTTCATTCTTCCTTCTCTTCTATATCCCTCCCTCTCTCTTTCTTTCCGCTCCTTCCTTCCTTCCCTCACTCACTTTCTTTCTCTTCCTTCCTTTCTTTTTCTTTCTTTCTTTCCCCTTCCTTCCTTCCTCCCTCCCTTCCTTCCTTCCTTCTTTCTCCTTCTTTCTCCTTCCTTCCTTCTTTCTCCTTCCTTCCTTCCATCTTCTCTTTCTTTCTCCTTCCTTCCTTCCTTCTTTCCTCTTTCTTTCTTCTTTCTTTCTTTCTTTCTTTCTTTCTTTCTTTCTTTCTTTCTTTCTTTCTTTCTTTCTTTCTCTTCCTTTCCTCCCTCCCTCGCTTCTTTCTTTCTTTCTTTCTTTCTTTCTTTCTTTCTTTCTTTCTTTCTTTCTTTCTTTCTTTCTTTCTTTCTTTCTCTTTCTCTCTCTCTCTCTCTCTCTTCCTTTCTTTCTTCCCCTCCCTCCCTCCCTCCTTCCTTCCTTCCTTCCTTCCTTCCTTCCTTTTTTAGGAGAATGTGTGGCACCATACTCTCTGGATAGGTGTCATGCTCTTTCTTTCCCTCTTGACCATGTGTGAGCAGATCAGATAAGGTAGTATATTTGTGTTTCGTCTTATAGAGCCTATGTGATTTGGGGGGGGGGGTCTTTTTACACTGTTTCTGAGCCCAGTTGCTTTTGCCAATAAGCAAATGTTTAAGACTTGGTTATTTTATTTATTGACAACATGTTTTGCTATAATCTGGGAACATGCAGGGATAGGGATTAAACTCAGTTGAGTGAATGTTCAGTCTCTTTTTGTGAGAATACTTTTTTACCTTAAAATATGTTTTACCTCCTGGGATTTTATTTTTAAGCCTTTAGTTGAAGTTCAGTTTATTTAGTTGGGGAGACAGTTTTTTTTTTATTCCCATTGTAGAGTATATCAAAATCTCCCACTTCATCCAAAATTCACTTCAGTGACTACAGTGAAACTTTTAATTCTTTAGGAAATCAGCTTCCCTTTTTATTTTCTCTAATTAATTTAATTATTATTTCCAGTCATCACATATAAATGCTCTTTGTAAGAAGAGGGAAAAGAAGAAGACATCCCCTCAGTTTGTTTATGTCAATATTAGGGGGAATAATCAAATTCTATAGATACTGTCATTTGCTGATATAGCTTTTGGAGGGTGGAGTCAGAGATAGGAGCCTCCAGTATGTGTCCTTGCGCATTGCATTCTGCTATAGAAATTTTATTTAATCTGTTAGAAATTCACATATAAATTGCACAGTGTTCTTTTTATCTCTCATACCTTATATCTAGTTCAAAAGTTAGCTCTTCTCAGATAACCTTAAAAGTAGAGTACTTCCAGAAGTCAATCCAGTTACTCCTCTCTGTCTGCACTGACACAAATCTAGTCAGAGCTACTGTCATCTCTCTCCTGGTTCATTTTCATAGCCTCCTAACTTGTCTTGGCTTCTATTCTTCATCTCCTACAGTCTGTTCCCACCACTTAACAGAGTGGTCCTTTAAAAAAGAAATTAGATCATGTCTTCCCTCTGCTCCAAATCCTAGAAGATAAAAGCCAGATTTTTTAAAAATATTCCACAAGGTGGTATATTTTTCCCTCCATTACTTCAAGCCTCGTCTTTTAGTAATAACTCCAGTGTTCATTCTGATTTAGCTACGTGGTCTCCTTGCTGTTTGTCAAAAATGCCAAGTACATTCTCTCTTTTGGATTGATACTTACTTATCCTGAAACCCTTCTCTCACGTATCTTTATGGTAGCTTCTCATTCAAGCCTTTGCTCAAATGCCACCTTTCAGTAAAACTTGTCTTGGTCACCCAGTTTAAACTGACAACCTATTTGCTCTGATTTGCTTTTCTCATCCTTCTTACCTTAACGTATTTTTCCCATATTGCTTATTATATCATGCTATATAATTATTTAATTATACTTGTTATTTGTCTATCTCCTCTTTTTATGGTGTAAGTTCACAGACACGAGCATCTATGTCTGTCCCAAGGCTCTTGCATCTCATGTGCCTAGAAATGTGCTTGGCATGTATTATGTGTGCAAGAAAATATTTACTATTTTAAATTATTCATCATCCCTTTCTTAGGACAGGTGATAAGAAAGTGAAATTCAGTCACCTTTTTTCCTTGTAGCACTTACCAGTTCATGCCATGAAACTTGTCCAAGGACACAATTTTTTCCTTTTATGCTCTTCATTTTGGAAGGACTCCAGGTTTGTTTGAATGTTTGAAAAAGACACTTATACATCCAAGATCAGAAAAACAATGTAAAATATTTTACTTAATATGATCTTGTACATAAGTGAAAAGATATATTGAAAAAAATCTTTGTTCTACATCCTTTGCTTCTTAGTATTCTAAAATGTTTGTGCCACAACTTTCAAAAATAAGTAATTGATTAAAAATGAAAGAGTGATTCCTTGTTTTATGATATCCTAAAATATCTAGACTATTAGCATATGAGATTCCTTGTTATTGTAATAGGGTAACAGTCATAAGGAGGCAGGGTGGCGTGAAAGGAGCAGTTTTGCAGTTGGGTAGATTTAGTGCAAATACTAAATCAGCTGCCACTTATCAGTATGTGAATGTGACGTTTGGCAAAATACTTACCTAATTTTGGGGATCTTTATTTGTCCAGTACGACATGACAAAGCCTATCAGTTAAAAAGGAAAACAAATAATTTTATTAGGAAAAAATAAAGTCTTTTATATTAAAAAAAGATAGACTTTAACCTATGGAGTTGGTAACTTAGGTACTAAATGGGATGAAAAGCCAAACAAGGAAAAGTTCAGAAACTTAGAAATTATTATAACAGGAGGGCCCAAGGGAATAAGAGGAAAAAGTAGAGTCCATGAATTAGGGTCACCCAGTAGAAGTGATAACAGTGGGCTGGATCAGACAAGCTTGAAGTTAAGTATGAGGCTAACGGTTGTAGGAGATAGTGCCCAAGGGAGAAAGAACATGGAGAAAAATACTCTGGTTTCTCTCTTCTGCGTATCCTCCAGTTCTGCCCCAGTGCCTCTGAAACCTCTGCAGACAGAAAGTAAAGCAGGAGAAAATCTAGGAATATACACAGCAAATATGCCAACATTGACCCCAAATACTTGTTAATTAAATATGATATACTATATGCATAAAGAACCTATAACTGTGCTCTTGCACATAGTAAATCATCATTTTGAATTTTTTATTATTGCTACTCCTAGACTTATTTTTTCTTTTTGTCTTTTTGTCCTTTATAGGGACACACCTGCGGCATATGAAGATTCTCAGGCTAGGAGCCTAATCGGAGCTGTTGCCGCTGGCCTACGCCACAGCCACAGCAACGGCAGATCTGAGCCATGTCTGTGACTTACACCACAGCTCACGCAATGCCGGATCCTTAACCCCCGAGTGAGGCCAGGGATGGAACCTGCAACCTCCAATTTCTAGTCGGATTTGTTTCCATTGCACCACAGTGGGAACTCCAATCAGTTCTATCTTTGAAAATTATAATTTCTCTCAGAAAAGGATGTAATTTTATTTCAATACACAAAGCACAAAAATCTAAGGATATGTGTATCTCTATATATCTGCCATCTATCTATCTCTCACATTTCTCTCATGTTCAAGAACCTCTCATAATTACTGATTGTCATTAGTGTAAAGTTCAAATTCTTTAGCTGTAAATAAAGGTTCTTCTCATTGTAGCTACAACCTACCTTGCCAGTCATTTTTCAGCCTACACCAGACTTCCTTCTGAACAGTTTTCCTTTTCACACCTTTGTGCCTTTTCTCATATTATTCCCCTAAGGAAAATGCCACTCCACTCCCTTTCGCCAATTCATTTCCACCTTTCATGCCCAACACAGATTTCAGCACCTTAAGGAAAAGAAATCCTCTTTAGCTTCTAAGCCAGACATCAGGGCTAGAGAGATGATATTTAGAGCCCAAATGGGGAATTGTGGAGAACCAAGCTCAGGGTAGCTCCCAATATTCAGAAATCAGGAAGGATTCAACAAAAGAAACCAAAAAGGAACAAACAGTGAGGTAGCAGAAACATCAGTGTGGTGCGATGGAAACCAAACAAGACGGGAGAGATCGTGGGAGGATAATAAAATGAATATGGACATTTGGATATTGGATTTGACAACATAATTATTCCTGTCAAATTCAATAAATAGATTAAATTGATGTATCAGAATTCAACAATCAGCAGTTTTAATGTCAACCTTTTTGTTCTAAAGGTGATATAATTGCAATATCAGGCTTACTTAAATATTGTGTAAGACAATGCATTATATTGTTTGAATTAACACAAGTATGGTCTTAGTTGCAGTGTTTTTCTCACCTCTTCTTTTTGTATATTGTATTTTTATGCAGGAAATGCCTTCAAGATAGTGTATCTATCCTGTGCATGGGTTGCTGAAATGTATAAATGAGTCCTCAATGCTGAGTCTTCAAATATATCTGTTATACTACAGAACTAATACAGAACCTTTCTGAGACTAACCCTACTTCCTTAGCATACCACCTTCAAGACTATTACTTTTGAATTTAAAACTGCTAGGTTTTGAAATTTGATACATAAAAACCAAAGTTTTTTTTTGAGTGATGATAAAATAATCTTTTTTTGACCACATTTGCCCAAATTATCTTGGATAATCCCAATTTAAGACAGATTCTGAAATAGAAATTTTCTTTTTGATTTAATTTATTGAATGTTAAAATTGTTGTTGAAGTACTTGAAAAGATGTATTAACATAAAACCTGAAAGTGTAAGCTCCTAGCAGAAAACATAGGAAAAAAATCTTCTTGACATTGGCTTTGGCAATAATTTCTTGGATGTGACAGCAAAAAACTCAGGCAAAAAAAAGGCAATATAAACAAGTGGGACTACATAAAACTAAAAAGCTCCAGCAAAGGAACATGAACACCAATAAAAGAAAGAGGAAAGAATGGGAGAAAATATTTGCATATATTTGCGTATATCTTCTAAGAGCTTAATATACAAACTATTTAAGAAAGTCATACAATTCAATAGCAAAATCCCATTTGGTCTAATTAAAATGAGTGGAAGATGGAGTTCCTGTCATTGCACAGCAGAAACGAATCTGCCTAGGAATGTTGAGGTTGTGGGTTCAATCCCTGGCCTTGCTCAGTGGGTTAAGGATCTGGTGTTGCTGTGAGCTGTGGTGTAGGTCGCAGACATGGCTTGTATCTGGTGTTTCTGTGGCTGTGGCATAGGCGGGTTGCTACAGCTCCGATTTGACCCCTACCCTGGGAACCTCCATATGCAATGGATATGGCCCTAAGAAGACAAAAAAGTAAAAATTAAAATGAAATGAGCAAAAGAATTGAATAGCCATTTTTCTAAAGAAGACAGTCAACCTGTACATGAAAAAGTGCTCAACCTCATTAATTAACCGTCAAGGGAATGCAAATTAAAACAGCAGTGAGATATCAACTCATACCTGTTCAGATGGCTATTATGTATAAAAAAAAGTGTTGACAAGGATGTGGAGAAAAATGAAACATTGATGATGGTAGTAGTACAAGTTGGTGCAGTTGTTGTGGGAAATAGTATGGATGCTCCTCAACAAATTAAAAATAAAATTAATATGTGATCCAAAAATTCATGACTTCTGAATATATATCTGCAGGAAACAAAATCAGTGTTTCAAAGAGATAGCTGTACTTCCATGTGCATTGTAGAATTTTCACAAGCCGAGATATGCAAACATCCTAAATGTCCTTCAGCGGATAAATGGTTTAATCCTGTCATTATTACAACTTGGGTTGGATCAACGTGGAAGACATGGTGGTATGTGAAATAAGCCAGACACGGTAGAACAAATACCACATGATCCTACTGATATTGAGAATCTTAAATAGTATAACATAGAAACAGAGTAGTTTAGTTGTTACTTAGGGTTGGGCGGTGGGTGGGATCAGAATGATGTTGGTCAAAGGTTTAAGTTTCACTTATGCAAAATACATAAGCTCTAGAGATCTACTCTCCAGCATAGTGCATATAGTTAATAATACTGTATTAGTTGAAGGTAATTTCTTTTTTTTTGTCTTTTGTTGATTTAGGGCTGCACCCGCGTCATGTGGAGGTTCCCAGGCTAGGTGTCCAGTCGGAGCTACAGCTGCCATCCTATGCCACAGCCACAGCAACGCCAGATCTGAACCGTGTCTGTGACCCACACCACAGCTCATGGCAATGCCAGAACCTTAACCCACTGAGTGAAGCCAGGGATCAAACCCACAACCTCATGGCTCCTAGTCGGATTCATTTCCACTGTGCCACGATGGGAACTCTTTGTTGAAGGTAATTTTATTAAATGTTATTACAAAAAAGAGGGAGGGAATTTTTAGGGGTGGTGTTAAATTTATTGCATTGTATATGGTGATGGTTTTGTGGGTGTATACTTATCTTCAAACTCATCAAGATGCAGGAGGAGTACACCTGGGGGCATCTGTCCCAGGAAGGCATCATAAAGTCCTACTTGGCTACAAAATGTATTCATTAGTTACATACTGATTTTTCTATATCAGACATATCTCAGTAAAAATAAAATTCTGACTTCTAAATAAGAAAATGAAAGCTTTGTGTCACCAAAGCTATAACTTCTGATAATAAGAAGGAAGATTTGAATTGATTAATTTAACTTAATATTCCTTCTAATTAAATAAGTATAGGATCTCTGGGTAACAATGTATTGGCAGTTATTACTCATGTTAGAAATGAAACATTAGTTCCACACTTTCTTACCACATTTTTAGCAATAGATATGCAATTCTCTTATCCTTGTAATTGAATAGAGCCACAACGTCAAAGAAAAAAATATACTAGATACGTTAAACAGGTAAAGAAGACTTTATTCAAGACTTTGCAACAGAGGAGAGAGAATGGTCCTCAAATCTGTTGAAAAAAAAAGTTGAGAGAGCTTTTAAGCACTGGGATGAGCTAGCAGAAAAGTACTAGACAACTAACAGGGGAGAGGTTGGTCAGTGTGTTTACGCCATCTGTATTTGCTAATCGTGCTTATCTAAGCTGGGCTAATCATGCTTATCTAACCCTCCCACCGATACTGATAAATAGGGGCCCTATGTTTTTGGATAATCATATTTCAAGTGATGGCTCCCAGGTGCTTGAGAAAAAGCTCCCTGGGTTGTAGAACAATTATGCCTCAGAGAGTTAAAAAAAATTATGGTTGCAAATGTTATAAAGTAAATGCTCTAAGAAAATGAAAATTGGGGCCCTAGAGTCAAGAAAAATTCTGTCTAAAATTTAGTCAAGCTGAGGGGAAAGTTAAGGTCCTCTTGGTCAAAAGATCTGATAGACACATTTTGAAGTTGAGATTTAGGTTAAAGGCAAGACTGAGCAACCTGCTTCAGGCTTCTCTTTTCCCTAAAATCTGTCTAGATTCTGACTCACCCTTTTCACTCCATTTCTCTAAATGGGGTAACCACAGTGACCTTCATTATTAAGTCTCCCTGTTGTCCATGTCCTCTGCCCTTACCTTAGTTCTAAGTGAGGTTTCTGGTAGGAAATAATAATTCCCAGACAGAAGGCATTACTAGCCCCATTTTCTATAATTACAGCACGTGTGAAAAGAATGAGCCAAGAAAAAGACAATTTTAACCTCCTTCCTTTCTTGCCTTAAATGTTTTACTTCCTAATATAAGTTCATGTTTAGCTGATGAAAACTAAATGCATTAACTATTATGATTTTCTTATGTTAGCATTTGATTGAACATTGTGCAATAAAAATATATGTTATTATTGATTTTCTTAAATATATTCCCTCATTTATTTCCATCTTTTTATACTTTAGAGAATACAGAAATATTAAACTCATTGGAGACTTGATTCTCAGGAAACTGGAAGATATTGTCTTAAAAATATTTGAGCACTTGCTTTTATATTTTCAAGTAACACATGCTTTTATATAACATGACTTAATTTTCCCTTGGTTTATATTCCATGCCTATTGGATATAAAAGTATCTTTTGAGTTTATAGTGCTAGGTTTCAACAACTGACATAGGAATTTTGCTCTATCCAAAACTGTAACTTCCCATTTTTGTTCATTGAGCTAAGTTATCTTGGTCTCTTTTTGCATGTTATTGATGATATTTCATCACATGAAGAAATGGTTTCCATCTTGATGTTAATTTTACCAAGCCTATGAAATTTTTTCTCTTGTTGTACTTGAGTGGAATGAAAAAACTTTTATTGCTAAAATATACATTAGAGGTGACATTGTTAATATTTTCATTAAAAATTTGCAAAAGAATGTTTATTCCTACCCATATGTTTACGGCAATTTAGTAATTTTCTTACTAAATTTTTTGAGGTTGGACTCAGGACTTGAAATGATTTTATTTTTTTAATTCTTTAAAAATTTTATAGAGAATTAAAATTTTATTTCCATTTACAGTTATTAAAAATATTGGGTATATTCCTTATGTTGTACAATACATCCTTGAGCTTATTTTACACTCAGTTATTTGTACCTCCCAATCTCCCAGCTCATACATTTCCCATCCCCTCTCCCCTCTGGCAACTACTAGTTTGTTCTCTATATCTGTGAGTCTGTTTCATTTTTTGTTATATTCACTAGTTGTATTTTTTAAATCCCACATATACATGATTTCTTTCAATATTTGCCTTTTTCTGTCTGACCTACTTCACTTGACATAATCCTCTCCAATTCCACCATGTTAACTGCAATTAACAAAATATCCTTTTTATGGCTGACTAATATTCATATATATATATGTATACACACACACACATACACATCTTCATATATATATACATCTTTATATATATAACATCTTTATTGGTGCATCTATTGCTTCTATATCTTGGTAATTATAAATAATGCTTCTATAAATATTGTGGTACAAGTACATTTTTGAATTATTATTAGTTTTTTTAGATATATACCCAGGAGTGGAATTGCTATGCTACTACTGGTAGTTCTGTTTTTAGTTTATTTGAAAGCTCAATATTGTTTCAACTGTGGCTGCACCAATTTGCATTCTTACCAACAGTAGACAAGAATTCTCTTTTTTCCACATCTTCACCAATATTTGTTATTGGTGTTCTTTTTGATGTTAAGCATTTGACGGGTGTGAAGTGGTATCTCATTATGGTTTTGATTTTCATTTCTCTGGTGATAAGCAATGATGAGCATCTTTTCATGTGCCTGTTCGCCATCTGCATTTTCTCTTTGGGAAAATGTCTATTCAGTTCTTCAGTCAATTAAAAAAATGTATATATATATATATTTGGACACACTTGCAGAATATGGAGGTTCCCAAGCCAGGGATTGAATCCAAACCACAGCTGCAACCTACTCTGCAGCTGTGGCAACAGTGTATCATTTATTTTTTTTCACATTTTTTAAATTAAAGTATAGTTGACTTATAATGTTTCTTCAATTTTTGTTTTACAACTAAGTGACCCAATCACACATAGTACTCTGTGCTGTACAGTAGGGCTCCATTGCCCATCTAGTCCAAATATAACAGTTTGCACCCAAAAGCCCCTAAATGCCCATCCATCCCACTCTCCCCCCCCCCTTGGCTGTGAGCTGTTTCTGTTTTGTAGATAAGATCATTTGTGCCGTATTTTAGATTCTACAAATAAGTGATATCATTTGGTATTTGTCTTTTTCTTTCTGGCTTACTTCCCTAGTATGAGAATCTCTAGCTCCACCTATGTTGCTGCAAATGGCATTTAGTTTATCATTTTTATAGCTGAGTAGTATTCCACTGTATGTGTGTGCCACATCTTCTTAATCCATTCATGGGTCAATAGACATTTAGGTTGTTTCCAAGTCTTGGCTATTGTGAATAGCACTGCACTGAACATAAGGATGCATGCATCCTTTTCAAGGAAAGTTTTGTCCATATATATGCCCAGGAGTGGGATTGCTGGATTATATGGTAATTTTTTATTTAATTTTATGAGGTGCCTCCATAACATTTTCCATGGAGGTTGTACCATTGACTTGTTAATGATGACCATTCTGTTTGGTGTCAGGTGTTATCTCACAGTTTTGATTTGCTTTTCTCTAATAATAGTGATTTTGAACATTTTTTCATGTGCCTGTTGGCCATCCATATGTCTTCCTTGGAGAATTGTCTTTTTAGGTCTTCTGCCCATTTTTCAACTGGGTTGTTTGTTTTTTCGTTGTCGAGTTGTATGAGTTGTTTGTATATTTTGGAGATTAAGCCCTTGTCTCTTGCATCATTTGCAAAGATTTTCTTCCATTCTATTCCTGGCTTTTCATTTTTAATGGTTTCCTTTGCTGTGCAAAGGTTTTTGAGTTTAATTAGGTCCCATTGGTTTATTTGTGTCTTAATTGTCATTATTCTAGGAAGTGGCTCAAACAAGATGTTGCTGTAATTTATGTCAAAGTGCTTTCTGCCTATGTTCATGTAGGAATTTTATAGTATCTGGCCTTATAGTCAGGCCTTTAATCCATTTTGAGTTTATTTTTGCCAAGGACATTCTTCACAAAACTAGAACAGAGTATTTTAAAATTTGTATGTAAACACAAAAGACCCTGAATAACTAAAGCAATATTGAAAAAGAAAAACCAAAATGGAGGAATCAATTTTCCTGACTTCAGACAACACTACAAAGCTACAGTTATCAAAACAATGTGGTCCTGGCACAGAAACAGAAATATAGATCACTGGAACAGGATAGAAAGCCCAGAAATAACCCCAGGCACTTCTGGTTAACTAATCTATGACAAAGGAGGCAAGGATATACAGGGGAAGAAAGTCTCTTCAATAAATAGTGCTGGAAAACTGTAAAGCTACACGTAAAAGAATGAAAAGAGATCACCCTTTGACACCATACACAAAACTGCAGATCATTTACACTGCACCAGGCCAGGGAGAGAACGTGCACCTCTGCAGGGATATGAACTACTCCAGTCGGATTCTTAACCCACTGTGCTACAGTGGCAACTCCATTCTGTCAATTTTTTAATTGAGTTGTTTGGATTTTTTGATGTTGAGTTGTATGAGCTATTTATATATGTTGCATATTAATACCATATCGGTCATATAATTTGCAAATATTTTCTCCCATTATTTTGTCAGTGGTTTCCTTTACTGTGCAAAAGCTTTTAAGTTTAGTTAAACTGTATTTGTTTATCATTTATTTTATTTCTTTTACATTTAGAAATGGATCCAAATTTTTTTTTACTAATTTAAAAATTCATTTATTAAACTTCCTAATGTCTAGATAAAATAATCAAGAAACTTTATTAATCTTTTTCTTTAGTAAGATAGTGCTCATATTATCACAAAATAACTCTAAAAACATAAATTTGGCATGAATATTTTTTAATGGTATTTTAGGTGAAGGATAAGAGAAGGACTAAACATAATACATCATTAATTTCTTGTTTTTCAAAATGTCAATTCAGGCCTAATGTAGTGGATTGGTACAAAGGCCAATATGAACTCTCAGGTTCTCTAAGTTGTTTATATGTTTTAAATGCCATCTTTATTTGAATCTATTTACATTTGTTTCTAAGTATGTTGCTTGATGTACTCTTAGTTTTATGTGTTTTTTATTACAGGCTTAATTTAATTTTAGAAACACTGGCTAGAGAAATCTCATGATGAATGTCACTATTCTGGTGTTTCTAAGATGTTTTACGCAGTAATTGCTTTCCTTACTGTAACTTTTTTTTTTTTTGTCTTAAAAGTGCTTCCTGAAGAATTTATCCAGGGAGCACTCTTAGTTTTTAGATATGCTGGGGTTTATTTTTAATGTATATCTGAATGCTCAGTGTTGACAAGTCGAGTGTAACCCTGCATCTCAGACCATGCTGAGTGAAATGTTTTGCCACAGCTAAAAGTCTGCAAAGAAAAGCATAAATCATCAGGGAGTTAGCTTGATGTATGATAGAACCACCAGAAACAAAATTGAATTGATGTTAGCCAATAATAGCATTAAGAAAGAATGGGCTTGTGCCAAAATATTCTTGTAAGCTTATTTGGGGAACCTGTATTTCTTTGCTTTACCAAACAACATTTATTCATCTTTTTATAATCAAAATGTCCTGTTCATAGTTGCAAAAACATTTTCCTTCAATGCAAAAAAGTTTTTTGTTCATATTTTCAATAAATTTATGTAGAAAAAATTTATTTTCTGACAATCTTTGCCTTAATTATGACATCTATTCCATTTATTATTTAATGTAAGTATGATATATTTGGGTAGAAATCTGCAATTTGTTTTCTATTTGAACTAATGATTATTGCTTATTTTTCCTATTTCATGCTTTCTTTGCTCTACATTACCTGGTTAGCCATGTTTTCTTTCATTTACTTCCCTAGTATTTATTACATGTAACCTTGGTTTAAGAGAGCCTATGATAAATTTGTGCTCTTCCACTTTTGGGAAATTGAAATGAATTTAGAACAGTTTAATGCCATTTAAGTCTCTTTGCTTTTTGTTCTTTTCCCCTTAGTTACTTTAAATGATATATTTTCCCACCCATCAAATGTTATTACTATTATTTACTATTTAGGTCAATATTCATTTCAATTCACCTATATGTTTATGCTTCCTTGTACTCATCATCCCTTCCTCACCTCATGTCTTAATCCGAAAAATATTCTTCTTCAGGGAAGAATTCCTTTCAGGATTTCTTTCTAGCTTAGGCATCCTGGTGAAAAAAATCTCTTGGCTTTTGTTTATTTGAAACACCTTTATTTAATCTTTATTTTTAGAGGATATTTTTGTCAATTAGATAATTTTGAATTGCAGTAATTTTCTTTAAGTGCATTAAATATAGTACTCCAGTGCTTCAGGCCTCTGCTGCTGCTTCTTTGTCCCCACCTCTCCTCTTCCCCCATCCCTCCTCATCTTCCTCTTCCTCCTTCTCCTTATTATTTTGTACTTTTTCTTTGAAATAAAGTTGACTGAGAGTCTTATTTCCTTGTTTGAAGGGGATATCCTTTCATCACTCTTGTGGCTTTTAAATTTCCTTCCTTATATTTGATTTTTGGAATCTTTTTCCTGTAATATATTGATTTGTTGTTTGTTGGTACATGTATTTCAGGTTAATAAAATGCAATAAATCTATGGTCTTTCATTACTTTTGAAAAAATTCACGTAGTCTCATCAAATATTGCTTCCCCTTCTGCCCTCCTTTTTTTTTTTTAATTCTCTGGCACTTTAAATGTATGTGTTAGATGTATAATCGAATGGCCAGTGGATTTCTGGAATTATTCTAGTTTTTATATTTTCATTTACACAAGCTTTAGTCTGGATATTTTCTATTGATCTAACTTCCAATGTAATAGTACTCTATTTGTGTATAATCTTCTGTTAAATCTATTTACTAGTTTTTTTTTTCTGTTATTGTATTTTCAATTCTAGAATTATATATTTTTCTTCTTTATAAATTCCAGTTCTGTGCTGGAATTGTTCACATTGTCATCCGTTTTCTTCAATATATTGAAAACATTTATTTGAAATCCATACCTGAAAACTATAATATCTGGATTGCTTGTAAGAACGTTTCTGTGTTTTTCCTCCTTTTCCTCTCTCTTTATTTTTAATTATTTGGCTTATTCTCCTGGCACATCTAGCAATGATTTTTTGTAAGCCAGACAGACATTGAGTGTGTAACACATAGAGACTGGATAGTGAAATCTTTTGGAGGAAATTAAATTCTTTTCTGGCTAGAAAGTGGGAACAGAGCACCATATTGTAGACATAGCTGTAAAATTTAGGATTGGATTTAGTCTTTCCTAGGCCTGGTTTTGTTTGTTTTTTCTTTTTTCCTCAAGTATAGTTCTTCAGGGATTTCATTTGAAAATATGGGAAGTTTACTAGAGTTTTTTCCTTCTTCACAGTCTCTGAATTCTAATATTTAATCTCCCCAGTATCATGAGATCATAGAAAACTCTGGTTTTTATCCTATTAATTTTATATTTTGCTTAGCTTCTTAACTGCTTGCCTTATGTAGCTTATGGATTACCAAATGCCTTGAGAGGAAAATGGCAAAAACTATTGGGCTCATCTCCATGAGTTTCCTTTCTTGGCAGCACTTTGACTCCTTGTCTATCCTGGTTTGCTTTGATACATTTAAAATCATTTTTTTTTTGTTTGCTTTTATTGAATTTATCCAGCTTTTATGATTTTTCTTTCTTTCTTGTTGGGAGGAAGCTGAGAAGTTTTTTTTTTTTTTTCCTATCCAGAGCAGAGTATTTATTTAAATTTCATCTAATATCTTCCAGATACATTTTAAAAATATTTTATTAAATGGGTTAAACCTTTATTTTCTTTCATTTGAATAACCAAGTAATAATTTTGATTTCATAAAAATATTTTATTGAAAGGACACATTTTCTTAGTTTTCAGAGTTAGTACTAGGTATTGTTAGTTTGTTCCAGGACACTAATTCAATAAACATGAGGATCGTAAAGTTTTCAGAGAAGATTAATTGAAATTCTGGAGAAAATAAACAATATTAGAAGAATAACTCAGATAATTGACACTAAGAATAATTGTAAATGGGAGAGAGGAGATCAGATTAATTAGAGTGTAAAAGCTAAGGAACATCTGGGAATTTTGTTTTTGTACTTTTTTTTTCTATGAGGCAAGTAATTCCATTGTAAATAAAACCATGTAGGTGAAATTCTCTGGAGGACATCTAGATCTCTTGTGGGACAAGCTCATTGTGGTTTTTAAACTTACAAGCCACAAAGTATTAGAAAATCACCAAGTGAAGATTGGGGAAACACCATTTCTAACAGCAGATGGAGAAGGAAGAGACTTATTGTCCAGCTTTACGGCAGAAATCTTTATTGGATTTTGTTGTTTGTAGTTGCTGATTTTTGTAGGGGCAGGGTTGTACAAAAACCATATAGCTTATTAGACATCTTTTATTCTTTTAAAGTTTTTTATAAATATTAGAGTTTTCCTACAGCTGGGAAATGCTTTCATAATAAGTGTATTATGATTCCTGTTATGTTTCAATGTGTTATTCATCTTGTATAGACACAAGAAATAGGTATGGATAATTAAATGTGATTTGAGAGCTCTATTTCTTACGTATTTGAGCTACTTTGAATTACAAATTTTCTAGCTTTTAGCATTCTAATGACTCTATTTTCTTATGAAAAGTTAAAATTTAGATTCATTGATTTAAACCAGTGGGTCTCAACTGGGGATCATTTTGTCTCCTTGGTGACATTTGACAATATTTGGAGATTTTTTTTTTTCACAACATGGATTAAGTTCCCACTGGCATCCAGAGAGTAGAAGTCAGGAAGTCTCCTTAATTCCTTAAAGTACACAAAGTGTCTCGTTACAACAAAGAATATCTAGCCCAAAATGTCCATGGTGTCAAGACTGAGAAACTGACCTAAAGACAAAATTAATAGAAGTAAAATTTTAGAGAAAATACACATATCTACACTGTTATTCAAATCAGCAAGCATTATGAATGTCTACTATTTAACAGACACAAACATTTTCAAAAGTGAATACTTGTAGATCCTGTGTGAGAGAAAAATTAGCACATAAATAATTAGCACATCTTAATAAATGAAACTGTTTTTCATGAAAAATATTTTTATAATAAAAATGATATTAATAACAAGAATATGTGCATGTCAGGGCATGTCTTTGTTTCGGCTTACAATTGTAGTAGCACTATTTGCAATGGTAAGACGTGGAAACCACTCAAGTGTTCATCAGTAGACAATTGATTTAAGGAAGCTGACAACAGAATATATACACAGAGTGGAAATTAACCATGAAAAAAAAGTGAATGCGATAATGCCATTTGCAGCAACGTGACTGGATTTGGAGGGCATTATCCTAAATGAAATAGGTCTGACAGCAGAAGACAATACTGTATGATATCACTTATATGTGGAATTTGAAAAAAAAAATGTATCTGTATACAACACAGAAACAGACCCATAGACATAGAAAACAAATTTACGATTAACAAAATGGAAAGGATAAATTAGGAGTATGGGATTAACAGATATAAACTGCTATACATAAAGTAGTAAGCAACAAGGATTTATTGCGGAACACAGGTAACTATGTTCGATATCTTTTCATAACGTATAATAAAAAATAATCTGAAAAAATATTTAACTGAACTACTTTGCTGTGTATTTGAAACTAACATAATATTGTAGATCAACTATACTTCAATAAAAATTTATTTTGGAGAGTTATATATTTTCTTGGTGAGAAGATAAAGAAAAGATTGCATCAAGTGAGGCCCAATGAAGCAAAGAAATGAAAAACACAAGTTTATCTTAGATGTTTTCAAGTGGGGTACTCTATCATAAGAAAAGAAAAAAACAAAAATATTGGATGTTCCAAGCTTTAAAGTTTTTGCTTCAAATTTCAGATGACCTTGATTACACTTCATTTTGGCTCATATTTATTTAAAGCAGAAATCTTCAGTAGAATACACATTTATACTATAGATTTTTATAACCACTATTACTGAGGTCATAGTTTTGAAATCATCTTGCCTTTTTTTTTTTTTTTTTTTTTTTTTTGTGTGTGTGTGTGTACTGCTCAACCCTTGGAAAAGTGAGTATAATACCAAATTGTTTCTCAGTAAATACCTAACTGCTGAAAACATTTTAATAGTTTATTTGATGTAGAAAATTTGGTACACAAAGACAATGTGGGGATTTCCCTTCATGGCTCAGCAGAAATGATCTAACCAGTATATGTGAGGATGCAGGTTCTATTCCTGGCCTCACTCAGTGGGTTAAGGATCTGGCGTAGCCATGAGCTGTGATGCAGGTTGCAGACACTGCTTAGATCTGGCATTGCTATGACTGTGGCATAGGCCAGTAGCTATAGCTACAATTCAACCCCTAGTCTGGGAACCTCCATATTCCATGGGTGTGGCACTAAAAACACCAAGAAAGAAAGAAAGAAAGACTTGAATTTGCTTGCTTGAAATTACAAAATTTGGATTCCAAATTTGAAAGAAGGGAGGAAAGAAATTGAGCAGTATAAGAAGAGAGTGACATTGTGAGCCCATCTTCAAATATTACAGTATTTAAACCTTATAGTAGCCCTTCTAAGTGGAAATATGACAACTTTACTTGAATGCATAGGAAGAAATCAAAAGAATTTGACATCCTTTTGTATATATTGGGGTAAGTTGTTGGGTGGGATGAGATGAAGTGCAGGGTAGGGAGAATGGATTAATGAAAAAGGAGGGAAGGGAGATAAAGTCTATGATACCAAATTATGATTGATATTTTTTATTTTACAGGAAGCATTTACAAGTTTTCCAAGAGAAACACCATTATGTTTTTAAATAAGTTTTTGAAGTTTTACTTTTTTCCCACAGATCATCTTTTATTTAAGATCAAAACTTCTCCTTTTGTTTTATTTTTTAACTTAATTAATTAATTAAATTGGTTTTCTTAGAGCTGCACCTGTGTCATATGGAAGTTCCCAGGCTAGGGGTTGAATCAGAGCAGCAGCTGCCTGCCTGTGCCACTGCCACAGCAACACCAGATTGGAGCCTAGTCTGTGACTTACATCACATCTCACAACAACGCCGGATCCTTAACCCATTGAGTGGGGCCAGGGATCTTACCCACATCCTCATGAAAAATAGTTGGGTTAGTTACTGCTGAGCCACAACGGAACTCCCTTATTTTGAATTAGAATGAATTGATGTTGCAAAAGCATTCCTTTTAAAACATCTTTTCAATTTCAGATAAATCAATGAGCCATAACACTGGGACAACCAAACTTCTGTCTTTATAATCATGATTTTATTCCATTTAAAAGAGTCAGAGTGCCATGACTAAAGAGTTTTCTTTTTTCTTCTTAAAATTTTTTCTTCTCTTCTTTTTGTTTATCCCTCTTCTCCTCTTTCTCTTTTATTCTTCTGCCTCTTTCTTTCTTTCTTTTAGGAGTACAGAGTTCCTCTACTTGAGGGGAACATGTGCTATTTCTACTCTTCAAAATATATGGTACATAAAAACTCTTCTAAAAGCTACCTAATTTTCAGATTATAGACTTAAAGATCAAAATGAAATGTGGGGTCTATAGGACTATTTTATGATTTGAGAAGCTTTCGGGCCCAATAATCACTCCTGATTTAGAAACACAATCAGGAAGAAGAGTAATGCGAGAATGTTAAAATAAGTCCCATCAAAATGACTATTCTACATACGAATAAGGAGACACTTATAAAAAAGTTCTTTTGTAATACCTATTTATTCTAATATAAAACAAGCAAAATATTTGATTTTAAATTGAAGGTGATTTGTGAGGAAAGAAAAGCATTTGTTTGTCCTAAAAATATTTTTATGAGGAAAAGAAGTGTTTCTACCTCTCTTCCCCAAAATCCTTCTTTTTTTTCTTTTCCATTTTGAAATCAGGGTATATCTCATTTAAAGATATTCTTTGAGTGGAGTTCCCGTTCATGACTCAGAGGAAATGAATCTGACTAACATCCAAAAAGTTGCAGGTCCGATCTCTGGCCTTGCTCAGTGGGTTAAGGATCCAGCATTGCCGTGAGCTGTGGTGGTATAGGTCACAGATGCAGCTCAGATCTGGCGTTGCTGTGACTGGAGCACAGGCTGGCAGCTACAGCTTCCAATTCGACCCCTAACCTGGGAATTTCCATATGCTGTGGGTGTAGCCCTAAAGAAAATAAATAAATAAATATCCTTTCAGATTTACTTACATGAAGAGCAAAACAGAGCAGTTTCATGCAGGAGAGACCAAACAAAAAGCAAATAAAAACAAAAGAATCAGAGTACCATCATGGCTTTTAAACACTAAATGCAGACAGAATCAAAATTATTACACTTTTTAATGTAGTTATACTATTATTGTAAAGTGGGGGAGGTAAACTAATGTAAATAAGGAAAGCAAAAATAGTCAAAGTGGTCGACCTATGTGACAGAGACCAGGAAGGGGTGAGAAAGGGTCTCAAGTATTTTGTTAGAAGTTTTTTAAAATCACTATTAGGAAAATAAAATCGTGTCACTAGAAAAAATCTTAACAGAAAATAATTTATATATCATTACTTTGAATCTCAATTTATTTGTTAATTATTTTATCGTTAAAATTATTGTATTTATTTATTTATTTGTCTTTTTGCCTTATCTAGAGTGGCACCCACGGCATATGGAGGTTCCCAGGCTAGAGGTCTAATCGGAGCTGTAGCCGCCGGCCTTTGCCACAGCCACAGCAGCGCGGGATCTAAGCCGCATCTGCAACCTACACCACAGTTCATGGCAACGCCGGATCCTTAACCCACTGAGCAAGGCCAGGGATCGAACCTGCAACCTCATGGTTTCTAGTCGGATTCATTAACCACTGAGCAACGACCGGAACTCCTAACTATTGTATTTAAAGTGTAAGGTTATGAGGTGTTGTTTTAAGGTATATTTTCATTTTGAGGGATTAATTTCCTGAAATACCAATTCTAACCTATTTAAAAAATAAAATAATTATGATCTGCCATGAAAGTGAAGACCTTGACTAATTTACGTCAATCTGATTTTTCATATATTGTTGCAGGCATATACATGTGTATTCAGCAAGCCATATAGAAATTGGAGTCAGAAATATAATCAATGAAGTGAAAATGAAATAAATTTAGATATGCATTTTCTTAGTGAATGTTCACTGAATTTAAAACATATGCTGAGTTTTCAAAATTATCATCATACAGCAGAGATGATTAGTAGTCAAGATAAACATTTCTAAAAGTTTTTTTTTTAATGCTTGATGACGCTGATTTTTTTTAAACAGTCTGCAAAATGTTTTATGGTTTGTGGAGTTAATAGAGGTAACCATGGAAACTGTCCTACAATGCTTTGTGGTTGAATGGGACTTAAAATATCCGTTTTAAAACACAAACACTTTGACAGCTGTGAGACTATTTACATTGCCTCAATTTTGAATTGGTAGCATTGCTTCAAAAGTGGAAGAGATAAACATTAAAACAGAAGGAGTTTTAGATACTCTTTGAATTCTTAAATACTTTGCTTTATCTTTATAGATTGGCCTATGTTTGGGGTGGTACTGAAGGTAAATTATAAAATTCTAGACATCCTATCCAGGTACACAGAAATCATCTTTTTTTTTTTCTCCTTATATCCAAATAATCCATTCCTTTTGGTCATTCTTCCCATGTCTCTCTTCCTAGTCTACCTGACTGAACACATTTTAAGTCTTTAGTATTTTTTGAAGTAAAATTGTCAGTGTACTTTGATGTTCCAGAATTTATTCAGGGATGCAGTATTTCATTGGTATTCTCAGTAAGAATGCACCCATTTGTCACCTTATCTGAAATGGGATATGCAGTGATTCAGCTAGAGCTCAGGATATGATGGAGGGAAATACAGATACAGCTGTAACATCTGTATTCAGGGAAAGAAGGGGAAAAGGTGATAATAATGGCCTTCCTCTTTTTGTTGGCAGGAATGTGTAGCTCTCTAGAAGCCCTCTTCACCAGGCATATTTTTGGTCCTGTTTCATAGTTGGGTCTTATGGATTCTCCTAGCTTTAAGGTTTGAAAAAATATAAATATGCCTTTCCACCATCAACTTGTAGTGAGATATGGCAAGGGTAGGGGCCTTCTAAATGGCATTTTTTATCATCAACCAGCAATGTTTCTCCCAGGGAATTAATGATGACAGAAGTGGAGAAGATGTGTTAAGCCCACACTGAAGTTTTAGTAGACTATTACCAAATTATAACCTAAGAATATACTTTGTCATGGAAATGTGCCCAGAGATCTCTGGCTAATTAGACATATGAGACTTAAGTAATCCAGTCTCAGGTAATAAGGAATAAAGCTCTGAAATTCATGGTCATTTTAACATGAAGGGTAAGGGAGTTTCTCTTATAAGCAAAAGAGACAGAGGTAGTCTGTGTTTTAAGGAAGACCCTGGAAAACTAACATGTGTTATATCTACAGGTCAGAAGTCAATTCTGTAACTGTATCTGGAAACAAAAGTGGGAAATACAGCCTTTGTTGTAGGGCAGCTGTGTACCTCCATAGTTTTTATTACTGTGGAGACATATGGGGGTGTTTAAATATGGGGGGGGACCGATTGTCTCTGACACACTTTTATTTCTTGATTTTTCAATTTTAGACATTCTCTATTCATTCCTTATTGTGGAAATTTAGAATATCCCTCAAATCCCAGGTTTTACTCCCTCTCCCTGTCATTCATGTTTCTTTCTCATAATTTTTGACTAAATCTCTATTTGATGTTTTCCATTATTTTTACAGAGTAAATATTAGTCACAGCTGTTCTATATAGCATTTGTATTTCCCTTCTCATACAACTTTCTGCTTTTCCTGGAAATAATAAATTCTTTGACTTTTTATTTACTCACTTATTTTTATATTTATCGTTAATTTAAATTGATTTCCAACCAGTTGAAAAAAAAGAGTAATACTCTCTCACTTAGGTCAAATATATCAAGTTTATCATCTATCTATCTATCATCTATCTATCTATCTATCTATCTATCTATCTATCTATCTATCATGTATCTATCATCTACCTATCAAGTGGTTTGGTTTCCTGAGGCAAGCTTGAGGAGACTGCTGTTCTCCTGCTTCAATCTGTAATAAGTGCTGCTCAGACCTGATGCACAGCTGCCATCCTTGAACTTTCTCCTCCTTCATCCTGTGAAGTCCCTTCAACTTTCACTTGTGATGGTTCACTTGAAAAATGCTGTGTCTTCCCTCCTTTATTGACTCCCTCCTTTGAGGGCATCAGTTCCTCTGTGAATTTCCAAGCATGTGTGCATTTTTTGAGACCTTGAATAAAAAATAGGCCTTTTATTCTACTCTTGCATTTAATTACTAGCTTTGCTGGACATGGAATTGTAGAGGTCAAAATAATTTTAATCAGAATTTTGTTAACTTGTCTTTTAGCTTCCATTTTGCTTTTGTGAGGGGGTTTTGATGTTACTGTGATTGACAATTCTTTAAAAGTGTATTTTAATTTTTTCAAGATGTTTTTTCCTTCTGGAAGCTTTTAGGATCTTTACTTATACAGTTCTGAAATTTCGCAATGATATGACCTTTGTGGGCATTTTTTTGCATTCATTTTTTTTTTTTTCTCACCATTTGATTTCCATTGCAGGTCTCCAAGTCGTATCCTTGTGCAATATGCAAATTTCTTATATCATTTCTGTGATAACTGACTCACGTTTTTCATTTTATATTTTTTGGAAGATAAGAATCTTTCAACTTCCTCTTCCAACCCTTCTATTATTAAATTAGTATAGCTGCTTTTTGTTTTTCAAATTTTTTTCTTTCATATTTTCGTTATTTTTAAGGATTTAGTGTTCTCTTACCTTTCTTTTTTTCTTTTTGTGTTTTTAGGTCCACACATGCGGCATATGGGGGTTCCCAGGCTAGGGGTCTAATAGGAGCTACACCTGCTGGCTTAAGCCACAGTCACAGCAACGCGGGATACCAGCTGCGTCTGCAATCTGCACAGCTTACAGCAATGCCAGATCATTAACTTACTGAGCGATGCCAGGGATCGAACCTGCAACCTCATAGTTCCTAGCTGGATTCTTTTCCGCTGCGCCATGACTGGAACTCCTCATATCTTTCTTTTGTTACTACATAAAAATGTTATTGTATGTATTATTGTATGTTTATTTCCAAATGCTTCATAGAACATTTTTTGATTCTTCTTTTTTTTTGTTATTTTTAAAAGTTTGAGGCATCGTTGATTTACACGGTTGTGATAATTGCTTCTGTACAACAAAGTGATTCAGTTATACATGTACATACATCCATTCTCTTTCATATTTTTTCCCACATAGATTATCACAGAATATTGGATAGAGTTCTCTGTGCTATACAGCAGGTCCCTGTTGGTCAATTATTCCATATACATCAGTGTTCACATGCCAGTCCCAAATCCCCAGTCCTCCCCTACTTCCTCCCATCCCTTTTGGCAACCAGGTTTTTCAAAGTCTGTGAGTCTATTTCTGTTACATAAATAAGTTCACTTGTATTCTTTTTTTTTTTTTTAGATTCCTCATATAAGGGATAACATACAATGCTTGTTTAAAAGTTTGTTTTTGTGCTTTTGTTTTTGCCACTGTCTTTCATGTTGGAGACTTTTCCTGATTATCACCTGTTGCCCATTAATATTTGAGTGAGGCACTGAAATGCTGATTCACAGTTGTGTTTGTAGGCCTCCCATTGGATGAAACAGCTTGTTACTAAGAAATTGCAGTTTCTTTGTGTCATTTCCTGGTGCTATGTTCATTCACAAACTGGACCTCACACAGGAAGGGTAAGGAGTGACTGAAAAAAAGAGACCACTCCAGATTAATTAGGGGCAGGTTTAACAGGCCAGAACTCACATAAAAGGCTTGTTTGGGGCAGCTGCAAGATGAGTAGATCTCTGCACCTGTCAACTAGACCCTTAAATGTTTTTATAAGGGCCTTAACTGTGTTTGGTCACATACATTGTCCAGATGGTCTCAACCACACATTGCTTTCTTAGGCTGAATTCTTTGAAAACAGCTCCTACAGTGGGGCATTCTAAGGACAGGGGAGGGAGTGAGGAGCCTCCTATTGCCTGGTCCAGCTTTAGGGTCAAATGATTGTCGTGTCCTCTAGATGACCTCCTCCAGTAGATGAGTTAGTTTCTTCCAAGTCTAATTTTTCAATCTCTGCTACATTTGGACTGTGGATCAGAGTCAGTGGGTCACAGCCAGTGTTCCTGGTGCCTGATAATGGGGAAGTGAACCAAGAGGGGTCTCACAGTTTGCTGTAAGTCTACACACTTTAAATCTTCCTGTTTTCAGTAACATGCCTCACTCCGTCTTCTGTTTCCCAGAGCCTGCACAAATCATAAACATTCTGGTGTCACCTATATGGATGAGGAAGGGAATCTAGAGACCTAATATCTCTATTATGTCCAATTAGCATCCCTTTTTTATGAGTCCCACCTCCACTTCCCATGAATGCCTTTAGTGAGAACAGTTGCCTCTGATTCCTGAGACTTTCCTGGGGTTTGTGTAATAAATCTTCTACTTTTGTGGGTTTTATCCCAACTATAAAGCTTTAGTATAGCGAAGAAAGTTGAAACTTAATTAGTATTATATAAAATTTTGTTGACCTCTTTTGTCTGCAGTTAATTTTTCTGCATTATGTATATGTGTGTTTGGATTTATATGTCTTTTAAAATTCTATCACTTGTATTTTAGTGATATTTTAGGAGGAGATGTCTTAAACCTGCTATGTTCCTTTGCATGTTGGTTATCTATTGCATATGCATACTTTTATAATCTCTGATGATTTCTTAATGGTGTATGTCTTTGTGATTAAAAATGATTTTTCTATTCAAGTTTTCTACCTTTTCCCGAATTTGCCCTACAAATATAGACAGTGGATCACAAATCTTTAAAATATGTTTGTGCTTATAGGTTTTTGATCTTTTCCTTAGCCCTTTTCTCATTTTTATTTCTGAATATTCATGAGTCCTCCCATTTTTGGGGGGATCATATTTATCAGAGATTTATCTATTCCATTGTCTTTCTCTATGAAACTATTGTTGGTTTTATTTCCCACCTCTGTTTCTTTAAGTATTATAAAAATTGATTTCTTTGTCTTAATTAATTCTTACCATATAACTTTCTCGCTAGTATTTTGTGGTTCTTATTCTTGATTATTGAGTTGAATGTTTAATTAACCTATTTTTACTATTTTTCATTTAAGAATAAAAAACTTTTAAATTTTTGGCTGAGATATTATTAATTTTTATATGTTTTGTTTGGACGTATTCTTCCTATTATTCATTTCTGTGTGGTACTTTAGTTTGGTTTCTAATTAAAATAATTTATAGTTTCAGATTACAAAAGTAAAGCACATGTTTTAGAATACTCAAATATAGAAAAAGATTATATTTTTTAGGGAGGTTGCAGGCAATATAAGGTCAAAATAAAAAAAAAAGTGCAATCTGGAGTTGTGATAAATGCTGTGAAGAAAGATCAAGAAGGATGAGGGGCCAGCAGGAGGATTGGGTAAAGTTAGTTTAGATGTGGTGTTAAGGAAAGGCCTCTCTAGGAAGGTGACATTTGAAAAGATAACTAAATTATGTATGAGAGTGAGCAATGTGAGTGTTTTTAGGAAGAGACGTTTTGGTAGCATACCTGGGAGAGGGACTAGCAAATGTAAAAGTCCAAGTCAGCAATTAGCTAGTTAGCAGAACAGCAAGAATATCAGTATGAGTGAAATGGAGGGGGAGGAGGAAACAGTCATTAAATGAGAGATAAAGAGCATATCAGTCAGTGTTCTTGGAGTTCCCTTCATGGCTCAGTTGTTAACGAATCCGACTAGGAACCATGAGGTTGTGGGTTTGATCCCTGGCCTTGCTCAGTGGGTTAAGGATCCGGCGTTGCCGTGAGCTGTGGTGTAGGTTGCAGACGCAGCTCGGATCCCGCGTGGCTGTGGCTGTGGCGAAGGCTGGCAGTTACAGTTCCGTTAGACCCCTAGCCTGGGAACTTCCATATGCCTCAGGTGTGGCTCTACATAAAAAAGGCAAAAAGACAAAAAAAAAAGAGCATATTAGTCAGTGTTCTTGAGATAAGCCATTTATTGTCTGTCTGTCTGTCTATCTATCTATCTATCCCTCCCTACCTATCAGTAAAAGATTTATTACAAGGAACTGGCTTGTGTGACTAGGAGGCCGAGAAGTCCTATGCTTTGCCATCTCAAGCTGAAGGTCCACAAAAGCCAATGACGTTATTCTGTCAGCATCCGAAGGCTCAACCAGGGGAACCAAGGATGTACATCCCAGTCTGAGGGAAGAAGAAACTGAGGAGATAGGATTTCCCACTTTAGGCAGTGAGATAGACGGGAAAAGGGCACAAATGACCTCTTCCTCAGCCTTTTAATCTATTCAGGTCCTCAGCAGATGATATGATGGCCACCCACATTAAGAGGAAAATCTGTCTTACTGAGTCCATGGATTCAAATGCTAATCTCATCTGAAAACACCCTCACAGACACCCCAGAAAGAGTGTTAATATGGTCACTCTGTGGCCAGTCAAGTTGACAAATAAGATTATCTGTCACAAAGGATGGGAAAACTCCAGATTATATAATAGTGGATGGAAAAGTAGATTCGAAAGGCTTTGAAGCATGTTGAACAAAAAAGTGAATGTTCTGATTTAAGTGCTGTTTGAGTTAGGAACATTTCTGTGTGGGGAAGGGACCACACTGCAAGAATAAAGGAAGGTATACCAGGTATGAGGGTGTTCCTGGAATTAAGGAATTCAACAATGACAGGGACTTTTTCAAAGTTGAACTAGTGGAAGAGACGGTGAGAAGTGGTCAGGTTAATCAATTTGTAAGTTAATTTTTTTAAGCAAAGCATTTTATTTATTTATTTATTTGAAGTATAATTGCTTTACACCATTATATTAGTTTCAGGTATACCACACAGTGATTCAGTATTTTAAAAGGTTATACTACATTGAAAGGTATTATAAATTAATGGCTTGAATTCCCTATGCTGTACAATATGTCCTTGTTGCTTATCTATTTTTTTCGTGACAAGCAATGAACCATTTTATTTTTATTTTTTTTTCTTAATGGATTTTATTTCAATCATAGGTGTACGTAAATCATTACAAGTCAATTTTACAGATTTTGTATCCCAAACCCACAGTGCATCCCCCCACCCCCCAGACTGTCTTATTTGAAAAACCAAGGTTTTCCAAAGTCTGTGAGTCATTGTCTGTTCTGTAAAGAGGTTCATTGTGTCTTTTTAGTTTCCACATGTAAGTGGTAGCATTGGGTGTTGCTTTCTAATTGTCTGACTGCTTTCATTTCGCATGATAATTTCTAAGTCCATCCATGTTGCTATAAATGTTGGTAATTCGTTCCTTTTAATGGCTGAGTAACATTCCATTGTGTGTATGTACCATATCTTCCCTATCCACTCTTCTGTCGATGGGCATTTAGGTTGTTTCCATGACCTGGCTATTGCATAGAGTGCTGCAATGAACACTGGGGTACAGGTGTCTTTTCGAGTCGTGGTTTCTGCTGGATAGATGCCCAGGAGTGGGATTGCTGGATCAAATGGTAATTCTATTTTGAGTTTTCTGAGGAATCTCCATACTGTTTTCCACAGTGGCTGCACCAATTTGCATTCCCACCAACAGTATAATAGGGTTCCTTTTCTCCACACCCTCTCCAGCACTTATTGTTTGTAGACTTTTTGATGATGGCCATTCTGGCTGGTGTAAGGTGGTACCTCATAGTGGTTTTGATTTGCATTTCTCTAATGAGGAGCGATGTTGAACATCTTTTCATGTGTTCATTTGCCATCTGCATGTCTTCTTTGCAGAATTGTCTGCCTAGATCTTCTGCCCATTTTTGGATGGGGTTGTTTGTTTCTTTGGTGTTGAACTGTAGGAGCTGTTGGTAAATTTTGGAGATTAATCCCTTGTCAGTTGAATCATTTGCAAATATTTTCTCCCATTCTGTGGGTTGTCTTTTCATTTTGTTTAGGGTTTCCTTAGCTGTGCAGAAACGTTGAAGTTTAACTAAGTCCCATTTGTTTATTTCTCTTTTTATTGTTCTTACTCTGACACATGGATCTGAGAAGATGTTGCTATCATTTATGTCAGAGAGTGTTTGGCCTACGTTTTTCACTAAGAGTTTTATAGTTTCTGGTCTTATATCCAGATCTTTAATCCATTTTGAGTTTATTTTTGTGCATGGTGTTAGGAAGTGTTCTAGTTTCATTTTTTTACATGTAATTGTCCAGTTTTGCCAGCATCACTTATTGAAGACGCTGTCTTTTGTCCAATGTATATTCTTACGTCCTTTGTCATATATTAGTTGACTATAAATGCGTGGATTTAATTCTGGGCTTTCTATCTTTTTCCACTGATCTATATTTCTGTCTTTGTGCCAGTACCTTATGGTTTTGATAACTATAGCTTTGTAGTAGAGTCTGAAATCAGGGAGCCTGATTCCTCCAGCTCCATTTTTCTTTTTCAGGATGTCTTTGGCTATTCTGGGTTTTTTTGTGTTTCCAGACAAACTTTAAACTATTTTGTTCTAGTTATTTAAAAAAGGTCATTGGTAATTTGATAGGGATTGCATTGAATGTGTAGATTGCCTTGGGTAGTATAGTCATTTTGATAATATTGACTCTTCC
>PVHT021183586.1:156745-180084 GCA_004024745.2 Catagonus wagneri
CCTGCCATCATTCTGTCAGAAGAGATTTCCTCTTCCTCTTCAATAGCACACTCATTGTTGGATGTAATCTAGAAAGAGCCACCCAGGATGCAAAATCCCCTGATCTGAGTCATTCTTGTTCTTTGTATGTTAATGAAAGGTAAATGATTTTTAAAGGACTTTAGTTTTACTTTCAAGACTCATGTTTCTTCAAAATTCAGTTTTTTTTCATGTATAAATCACGACCATCTATTCAATTTTGGTAAAGCATACATTCCTTGAATCTAATGAAAACTGATTTTCAGGGTCATTGACCTAAATAGGCTTGCCAAGGCCCTGGGACAAACCTTAGCAATGTGTTCACGTCTAATGGTTTTGTAATTTTACAAACCACATTATTTTCGTATTATTCTTATTAAAATGAGACCCAATATTGTATAAAACTCTAGGCTCTATAAAATCTGGAAAATCCCTTGGACTTTTCTTCCAGTTTTATGGATATATAATTGACATAATGCACTGAATAATGTGTATAGCGTATAAGGTGACCAATATACATCATGAAATGATTATTACATTTTAGTGATAATCACATTTTAATGATTTATCACATTTGAGTGTACATCTGTCATCTCACATAGATATAAAAGAAAGAAAAAGAAAAAGAATTTTCCTTTTGATGAGATCTCTTAGGATTGACTCTCTTAACTTTGATATATAATGTACAACAATATTATTACAGTGATCAGGTTGTACATTATATGCCTAGTACTTATTTTTCTTATACTTAGAAGTGTCTACCTTTTGATTGTCTTCATCCAATTCTTCCTCCTTGACCCTCCACCACCCTTGGGTATTTTAAGTAAAATATTTGTTCTTCCTTCATTCATTCTCTCCTCCCTTCCCTCCCTCGTGCCCTTCTTTCCTTATTTTTACCACTGCTTTTTTCCTTCTTCTTCTCCTTTTATGCTTCTTTCTTAAGCTGTTCTAACAATCTTAAATATTCCTAAGAAAAATGGAAAACTCTATGAGAAGAAATAATAATAGGAGTTCCTGCTGTGGCTCAGTGGGTTAAGAATCCGAATGTAGCAGCTTGGATTACTGTGGAAGTGTGGGTTTGATCCCTGGCCTATTGCAGTGATTTAAGGGACCCAGATTTTCCACATCTGTGCCTGGAATTCAGTTCCTGTCCTGGGAACTTCCATATGTGTGGTTACAGCCATAAAATAAAGACAATAACAACAACAACAACAACAACAACTACAGTTAAAGTTTACTAAGCACTTGGTAAGAGCCATAAACTGTTAGTTTACACAAATTAATTATCTATGTAGTAAGTAATATTATTATCACCACTTTACAGATGAAGTCTAGGCACAGAGAGGTTAGACAGCTTGCCCAGTGTTACCTAGAAAAAATAGAGAAAACAGAAGAGTTGTTAGCCTATACAAAGCCCTTGGACAGTTTATAAAAAAAGTACCTCCACCTCTGAGTGCAGAGATTATACCTCTCTGAAGGGGTGGACCACTTTTTTCTTTTTTTTTTTTGGTCTTTTTGCCTTTATCTAGAGCTGCACCTGCGACATATGGAGGTTCCCAGGCTAGGGGTCTAACAGGAGCTGTAGCTGCCGGCCTTCGCCACAGCCACAGCAACGCGGGATCCGAGCTGTGTCTGCAACCTACATCACAGCTCACGGCAATGCCGGATCCATAACCCACTGAGAAAGGCCAGGGATCGAACCCGCAACCTCATGGTTCTTAGTCGGATTCGTTAACCACTGAGCCATGAAGGGAACTCCCCAAGCCTCTTTATTTTAATGAGTCATTCTTTCCACAGGGATGTCTTGCTACATAGTACACTATGGTAGGCCAGTAGTGCAGGAATGGATGTCAGGCTCCTCTTATACTTTTGCATAGTTCCTTTGAGAAGTACACAAACTGCACAACAATACACAGTGATCTTAGCTTTAGAGACAAGGAGGTATAAAGAAAAATAAATATTAACAGTCACATTAAAAATATCCCAGGGAGTTCCCTTTGTGGTGTAGTGGAAATGAATCTGACTGGAATCTGTTAGGATGTGGGTTTGATCCCTGGCATTGCTCAGTGGGTCGGGGATCCAGTGTTGCCATGAGCTGTGGTGTAGGTTGCAGACATGGCTCAGATCCCACCATTGCTGTGGCTGTGGCGTAGGCTGGCAGCTGTAGCTCTGACTGGACCCCTAGCTTGGGAATTTCCATATGCTGTGGGTGTTGCCCTTAAAAAATATTATCCTAGAAATCCACAAGATGTTTATTAAAAATTATATTAGAAAGAGCAAAACATTTCAGAAATGTTTTTAGGTCCAATATTAATACAGTATATAAATCCATGTATTTTAATACATGAGCAATAAAAAATCATAACATTTAACATTTAATAAGTAAAAATCTTATTCTAGACATACACCCGGCAGTGGAATTGTTGGTCATAAGGTAGCTCTACTTTTAGCTTTTTGAGAAAACTCCATATTATTTTCTACACTAGCTCCACCAATTTACATTTCTACTAACAGTATATGAGAATGCCCTTTTCTCCACTAACTCAGAAACATGGATCGCAATGTTCATAGAGTCTTTCTTTATAACTGCCAAGGTACGGAAGCAACCTAAGTGTCCATTAACGCATGAGTGGTATATATGTATATATATGTGTGGGTGTAATATATATATATAAATAAATATATATATTATATATATATATATATATGATTGAATACCACTCAGCCATAAAATAAGAACGAAATTTTGCCATTTGTGGAGAAATGGGTGGATTTGGAGAGTATTATGCTAAGTGAAATAAGTCAGAGAAAGACAAATACTGTATGATATCACTTAAACATGGAATCTAAAACATAAGCTAGTGAATATAATAAAAAAGAAGCAGACTTACAGATACAGAGAATAAATTAGTGGGTTGCATGTGGTATGCATGAAGGGGGGAGGGGCAATATAGAGGTAGGAGACTAAGATGGATAAACTATTATGTGTAAAATAAGCTGCAAAGATATACTGTACAATACAGAAAATAGAGCCAATATTTTATAATGGCTATAAATGGAGTATACCTTTAAAATTATAAATCATTATATTATACACCTATAAATTATATTGTACAACTTTACTTCAAAAATAAGAGTAAAAAAATAAATCTCACTGGCCATTAATTTAAAAAATAATCACTCAACCAGAATATATATAAACTATGTGAGGATAATTATAATACTTTAAAGAGAAAGCATGAGCATTTGAATAGATCTGTGACTAATGTTTCTGATTGGGTACATAATATATTTTAATGGTAGCATTTTCTTCCAAATTAAAATTTATAGTAAATTTAAAGTGATGTATATCACAGCTAGAAGACTAAATTTGTAAAAATAGCAAACACGTATTTGAAAAATATTAAAACTTATTTTTAAGCAAATCTGTGGTAGGTCGTATTCTGCAATGGGTCTCATGACCTTTGTCCCTGGTGTTCTGCTTGTGTTTCCCTTTGTGTGTGAATGGAACTTGTGACTTACTCCTAATCAATAGGATATGACAGAGATTATGGAAAATCACTCTCATGATTTTGTTACATTTTATCAGACAATTTAGCAGTTTGGAGAGAAGGACTCTCCACTTTAGAGAAGTGTCCTGCCATGCTGTGACTGGTTCTGGGAAGGTCCACATGACACGGAACTGTCCATGGCCAGTAGGACCTCCACCTGATGGCCAACAGTAATCGGGGCCCTCAGTAGCATGAATGCAAGAAAATAAGTTCTGCAGCCCTTGAATGAGCCTGTAAGTTTTCTTTTCCTTAGTCAAGCCTCCAGATGGAAATGCGCTCAGCTGAGACATTGACCGCAGCCTTGTGAGACCCTGGGCAGCGGATCCAGTGAAGCCATGCCCAGACCCTGGACCCACAGAAATGATGTGATAAATCAAATCACAATAAAACTAAACTATTTTAAAAATCTTAGTCTATTGAAGTTTAGGACTGATAAAAAATATCCGACTTAAAAAATATGTCACAGGAAAAAGGATAGTCTACATGGACATTTTAGAACTTCTGATCATAACAGTCATATAACTAAAGTAAAATTTTTTAAATTGAAAAGCCACTGTTGAATATTAAAAAGGGTAATATATTTTCTTATAGGAAGCAAATAGAATATGAAAGAGGAAATGGGTAAAGAACATAATTCAGAAAATATAAACTCACTTGTAAACATTATATCAAAAAAATTTTAGCCATGAAAGAAGAAGCTGGTCAGTGATAGGTATTTCTTCTTGTGGTCAAATACTGAAGTGTGAGCACTATGTATAATATAGGACTGAGTCTGAGAAATTTTTGCTTCCTGCATCTTTTTCCCCTGTCATCATAATTATTTGAAGAGACCAGATTTCAGTAGTAGTGAAACTCAAATTCCTCCTTCAATGCAAAATTTCTTTCAAAAAAGCCAAGGTCAGGATTGTCAAACTGGTGATTAGACTCTGGTTCTGTGAAGTGAATAAGCAGTGTACTCATTTCTCTTGTACTAGTGGAAAAAAGTTCTGCTCAACATCCACCCATCAGTGCCAGCTTGCCTGAACTTTGTACCATGGAAGAGATATGCAGGACACTGGGAATTAAGAAGTGACTAAATCGGATTAGTGTCCTTAATCAGGGTTAATCAGTCATTTCAAGTGGAAAATGCATTTGGATCTGGCCGACCAGTCCACACTGACAGCAGATTGCATAATAGTACTGCAAACAGTCTTATTTTTAAGATGCTCCATGATCCCCACAGATGGTAATTTACAAATTTTTCTTTTGAACTTTTCTAATCATAATTATTTAATCCTCTTAATCTCCATCCTCACTGACCTCCCAGAACAGCCTTCATAATTGTTTACACTTGTGTTGAATTTATTTATTTTTTTTCAAATGGAGCTTCTTTCACAATTTGAAATAACTATTTAGTGAATTTACCAGGGCTGAATAGGTTATGTGTGCCCCATTCTGAGATTTCTTTAGGAGTACGGGAGTAAGCTGATGACATTTCTAGTAGCTTAATTTGCTTCTGTTTTGTGTGTTCCAAGCAAGTGTATTTCAGAGAATATGAAAATTGTGTCAGAAAATTTGTTTTCAAAGTAAAATATACAAGCACATTTCCCCCAGGAGTTACATAAAAAAATAAGCAGCCGCTCTGACAGAGGCCATACAGCTCTCCTTAATGGCTTCTCTGCAGGCATCTCCATAATTACTCTACCCTGTGAAAGTTTGACAGAGAAAATGAAATGATCAGTGTTATTCAGGATCTATTTTCAGCTGAGCAGTAATTGCTGAGCACAGATAGTCAATTATCTATTGGTGAGCGCTGGCCATTAGTGACACACAGGTGTGACACCAGCAAAATGAAAAGTGAACTGAGATTGTTGCTAGCCAGCAACTCAACTCCTGGGCAAGTAGTAATATCCATTGAAAAGTACTAGCCAAATACAGAGGTCTGCAATGACAACTCAGGTTGCTTCCAATTTCTATGTAGGTTTATATATTTTTTATCATTCAAGGTAAAGTTAATTTCAATGAATAATTCTTAACACTGGCAGCCTCTTTCAACTTTGTAATTTTAGGCTTGAGAAAAATAGACACATCAATGCCTGTATGTGTATTTGTGTTGAGTGCTTGCATGTAAGTGAGCTTGGCTTGTCATCTTCCTAGAAGGTGCCTAAATTGATTAAGGAAAATTTGACTTTTTTTTAACAGCCACTTTTCGATTACTTACTATAAACCAGGTACCACATTAAAGTGCTATATATATTATACCTCACCTTCCCCTTAACTTTAATAAGATTTTGTAAACCTTGGGGCTTACGTTAAAACTATTATGCTGCTCCACAATTTAAAATGGAGGAGATAGGTCTTAATATAACACATGTGAAAAAAAAAAAGGTTTTGCTGATTATGTTTTAGTACAAGGCATCTTCTGATGTGGTTGCCAAGAAAATTAGCATATAACTGTATTAACAGTGTAACAACTGAAACACAAGAAATTATAGTGCAGATCAGATTCACTCAGAGTATGTATTCACTTTTGGTTATGTGTTCTGAAAAAGTGATTGGTAGATTGTTGCCCACTGGGATGAGTAGTAGTGAGTGGCCTAGAAGCTATATCATAGGATGGACAGTTTAAGCAACTTTGGAATTGAGCTAGAGGCAAGAACACATAGAGTGGTTCAAGAGTGATAGCTGCCTTTAAATTCACTACACCTCCTTAACACAGGGACTGTGTTCCTGGAAAAAGAAATGTTGACTGAATCAGTATTAAATGGCATGGTCCATGTGGACCATATATGGATAACCAGTTGCTATAGGATTGCTTACTGTAAAGACCATTAATTTGGAGTTCCCTTCATGGCTCAGGGGAAACAACTCTGACCAGTATCCATGAGGGTGCAGGTTCAATCCCTGACCTTGCTCACTGGGTTGGGGATCCGGCATTGCAGTAAGCTGTGGTGTAAGTCAAAGACATGGCTTGGATCTTGCATGGCTGTGGCTGTGGCATAGGCAGGCAGCTGTAGCTCTGATTTGACCTCTAGCCTGGGAACTTCCATATGCTGTGGGTACAACCCTATAAAGCCAAAAAAAAAGAAAAAAGGATTATGAATTTTCCAGTGCTCTGCAGTAGTATATTTGCTGTAGATGAAGTGCCTGTATATTCAAGTGATTGCTTCTGGCCTCTGTAATCTATTGGTATAGCTTTATGCTGAGAATGATCACCTTAATTACTTGTCTTATAATTAGGCTTAATGATCTAGAAAGTTCTCAACTCTTGTTGTATAACTATGACAATCATAGTTATTTTTATCCCTTGAATCTCCGTACAAAGTTTAGAATCAAATCATTAATTTCCAGAAACTATTTGGTATATTAATTGAGATTCCATTTTCAATATATTGATTTGAGGAAAATTGACATCATTTTAATCTTCTCTTAATAGCATTTGTAGTTTTTTAAAAATAGGACGATATCTTTTTTAAAAATTATTTGTAAGAGCTTCGGATTTTAATAGTATAAATGGTATCTTAAAAAATATTCAGTTTAATTAATGCAATTATAGAAATGTAATTGAGTTTGTTATATTGACCTAATAGCAATATAGTTAGTGTCTTATTAAACTCACTTATTAATTCAAATAGTTCGTCTGCAAGTTTGTGCTTTCCCTGGACATAATCTTATCATCTGTGAATGCTGAGAGCATTTTTCCTTCACTCCAAACCTATAACATTTTCCCCATAACATTATTACTACATTGGCTTTATTATCATAAAATGTTCCTCTTGGAAACAAGGTTGTGGATTTCCCTTCTACTCCGTGCAGCTTTCATTATAGGGGTTAGTCCATTGTTATTTACTGAAAGTCTTAACGAATCTAATATTAAATCAATTATCTCACTTCCTTTCTAACTTGAAAATTTATATATTCTGTTTTTCTACTATCTTGTCTTCTTTTGGGTATTTCTTATCATGTAAGTTTCCAGTATATTAGCTTGAAAATTTATATTATTTTCTTTTTTTATTTGTTTTTCTAGAAGTCACCACATACATCCTTGAGTTGTCAAAGTGTAATGTTAGCCTGAGAAAGTCTTAGGACATTGTAAATCCATTTTCTTATGCCCTGATAACATGCCATTTTTTTTCATGTCTTTGAAAATTTTTTTAATTAAATTTATTTTTATAATTTTATTACTTTTATTTATTTTAATTTACTTATTTTTTAGTTTTTTGGCTGTGCCCATGGCATAAGTCCTGGGACCAGGGATCAAACTGGAGCCACAGCAGTTACAATGCCAAATCCTTAACTGCTAGACTGCCAGGGAACTGCTCTCATGTCTTTTAATTTCTCTATATTTAAACTCCAAAAAGATATTATTTTACAATGTAGTATTATGTCTTAATGCCTTTTATTTCTACTTATATATCAAATTTTCTTTGTCCGAAAAACACTCTTTTAATATTTTATTTTTAGCTCAGGTCTTGTGACAAATGTACTATTTCCATTTGTTTGCCTGAATGTTATTATAGCTCTACTTTAGAGGCCATTTTTCTCTAGAAATAGGTTTCTAGATTTTGCTATATATAGGCAGGTTTCTCATTACTAATTCTCATTTATCTTCCATGGTCTTTTTAAATCTATGCCCTACTGTCTTTTATTGCTCAATGAAACAGACACTACTTAAAATTTTGCTTCTGTTCCATTCACTCATTTCTCTTTTCTTGCAACAATTGCATGTATGTTTGACCTTCTCAGTGTATCCTCTATAAATCTTAGCCTTTGTATAATTTTCATTCTTTCAGTCTGTCTATTTTCTTCTGATTAGTTTTGGTTCGTAAATTTTATGTTTATCTCTCTGTTACTTCCATCTATTCAATTCTTAATTTGATTGCTATGTTTTTCATTTTTATAATTTCAAATCTTCTATAGGCTTTTTTCCAGATTTTCTAGTTCTCTGCAGAAGTTCTAATGTCTCTTTGAAGCATCATAAATATAGTTTATTTTATAGCCTGTGCCTGATTAGTATCTAGAGTTGTGAGTTTATGTCTATGTCTGCTTCTCTGTTGTTTTGTTTTACTTTTGGTCTCCTTCTTCTCCTGGGCATGATTTTTTTTAATGTGCCAGCCACTATATTTGAAAAATCATAAAAACACTGTGAGCATTAGTAATTTTACATCTCTCTAGACAGAATTTATATTGCTTCTGGGGTACTTTGAGGAGCACCAGCACTATGGTCTTTTTAATTAAATTTAAGGAATTGAAGTGATTCAACATTGAACTGTAGTCCCTCTGTGGTCCTAACTCTAATTCACTCTTAATCTGAAAATTAAGTTTTTGGACTACCAACCAATATGTAGGGTATTTACCAGGTACACCTTTATCAGGCCTGGATTCTAATTTTTGTTTTCCATTTTCCACCTTAATAGTTTAAAAATTGAGAGATTTCTAAGGTAAAGGCAACTCCAAATACTGAGGGCAGTTTTCTTCATGGCGCTATTAACTTTCTGATGCCTTCATGTAAATATTTTTATATTTTTTTTCAGACATTAAAATTGCCCTCCCAATTTTCCATCAAACTTAGCAATAAACTGGGCCTTGTGAAAAGACAGATGCTTATTAATACTTTTGCTGAACTCAAAGCCAGCTCTCTCTAGTTCTAAAGTGTATATTCCTAACCAATATGTGGCTTTTCCCTACTAATGCTATGTCTAAGTTTCAAAGGACAATACACAGTGATCCCTAGATGCCATATGTAGGAAGTACAGAGTACTGGAAGTTATGAATTCCAATAAAGTTCTGTAGCATGCTTTGGGAATTCACCACAGCCAGGTCTAGACTTCATCCTGTTAGTTTTAGTGACCCAATGTTGCAGACTTGATAGTGACAAATCCTTGGATACACTATCAAGCTCAGTACCAAGAAGGTGATGTATAAATCAAAATGCCAACCTACTCATTTATGATTAAAAATAAAAATATCTTAAAGACTAGGTTTATGTCATCCAGTTAGTGTTCTCTATTACTGTTGGTGAGTGACTGGAAAAAAGATGAACTCGAATCAGAAGGTTGTATGTAATCAGAACAAGAATTACTTGGATGTTACACAGGCTACCCTATTCCCAGGGCCAAGCATGGTTCAGAACAGTCTCTTCTCTGGATAAGTGAGTACTGCTGCCTTATAAATTTTGGGCTTCCATTTTTTATGCACTAAGGTGTCAGCCCCTGCCTCCCTAAAGAAATATCTTGTATACTTGGATCAGAGCTTTAGGGTATTTCCTTTTTTTTTTCTTTTCTTGTTTTTTTGTTTTGTTTTGTTTTTTTTTTTTGACTGACCCATGGTGTATGTTCCTGGGCCAGCAATCAGATCAGAGCCACAGTTGCAACTTAACCCACAGCCTTGGCAATGCCAGATCCTTTAACCCACTGTACCATTTTGGGGTTTGAACCTGCATCCCAAGTTTCAGAGAAGCTGCTGATCCCCTTGCACCACAGCAGTACCAGGTATTTTCAACCGAATAATTACAAATATTCTTGATTTATTTCTAGAGTGGCTAATTACTTTGTGTTGGTAAGTTTTTCTTAAGTTTAAGTACAGTCTTATGTATACTAATAGAAGTTATGTATGTTTTTATTGCCTGATTTATTGATAAATCCATTATTTAGAACTTTATAAGTTCTGGAAACTGCCTGTATTATACTGTAATTTAATACCTTAACAACTAATAATTCTTTCCAAAAGTGTGATTAAAAAATATCTATCTAATACAGATAGCCAGCAAACACAGGAAAAAATGTTCAACATCACTGATGATTAGAGAAATGCAAATCAAAACTAACATAAGATACCACCTCACATTAGTCAGAGTGGCCATCATTGATAAGTCCACAAACAACAAATGCTGGAAGGGGTGTGAAGAAAAGGGAACCCTCCTGCATGTTAGTGGGAATATAAGCTGGTACAACCACTATGGAATATAGTATGGAGGTACCTTAGAAAACAATACATGGAACTACCATATGACCCAGCAATCCCACTCTTGGGCATATATCCAGACAAAAATCACCTTGAAAAAGACACTTGCACATGCATATTTAGTGTAGCACTATTCACAATAGCCAAGACATGGAAACAACCCAAATGTCCATTGACAGATGATTGGATTAGGAAGATATGGTATATATACACAATGGAATACTACTTAGCCATAAAAAAGAATAAAATGATGCCATTTGCAGCAACACGGATGGAATTAGAGACCCTCATACTGAGTGAAGTAAGTCAGAAGGAGAAAGACAAATACCATACGATATCACTTATATCTGGAATCTAATATACTGCACACATGAACCTTTCTACAGAAAAGAAAATCATGGACTTGGAGAACAGACTTGTGGTTGCCAAGAGGGTGGGGTAGGGAGTGGGATGGTATGGGAATCTGGGGTTAACAGTTATAGACTATTGCCTCTGGGATGGAAAAGCAAGGAGATCTGGCTGTACAACACCGGGAACTATGTCTAATCACTTATGACAAATCCATATATGTATGTGTAACCAGGTCACCATGCTGTGCAGTTGGAAAATTGACAGAAATCTGTAAACCAACTCTAATGGAAAAAAAATATCTATCTATATGTTTGTACAGGTTCACATAATTTTTAAAATGTACTTCATTTTACTTCCTATAATCTACTAATTGTGTTCAAGTTGTAATTAGTTCTTTATGTCTTCAGGCTAGAGACCTTCTTTCTCTGGGTTTTGTTTGTAGAATATGTTTTGGATTAGATAATATTGATGATCCTTCCAGATCTAAAATTTTGTTACTCTATGATTCATGTAGGTTTCAAAATAAAAATCATTCTACCACTGCATTTTTAACTTAGGTACTGTTAACTTAGATGCATTTTTAATTTAGATACTGTTGTGCTGCCATCGCTAGGGGTACATCATGCACTTGAGTGTTGAGCTCATTTATTTAGAGATGGAACATCAAGCATGTCTACATCTGGTGCTCTTATGTGAACAAATTCTTTAAACATTGATAATTTTACTACATTAATTCCCGTGAATATGTTTCAGAGAAAATGGACAAAGAGTACAAGGAGAAAACACAAACATTTCTCAATATGTGTATATGGTATGCTTTAAAAAAATGTCCACTCTAATAATTGTGCAGTTATTATGGTATTACTAGTTCTCCTGGTGGTCTTTTGACTTTGCTTTCAAGACCTTAAATCCCCTGTTAATGGAAAATTCGGTTGTGCACAAATATAACTTTTATTTTGATTTTTGAAGATAGTATTTATGGAAGCTTTATTACAAAGTGTTCCTATACACACTTAAATACTTGAAAAAATGAAAATAAGGCCAATTAGGAAGCTTTAGAGTGAAAGCAAGTTGTACTAAATCGCAAATATTTAATTTTTTTCAATCTTTCTCCAGGGTAAATGTAAGCATTTTCTTTCAGAGATTTTGGAGCATTCTTTTCACTTTTCAGTCATCACAAATTATTAAGCAATGTCCATGTTTTCATTCAGTACTTAATTCATAACTTTGTATTTTTAAAATTTGCCTTTTAAAAATGTGATTGTTTTACCTAATGTATTATTTCTCTGTGTAATGTTTTTCAGGCCTCCTAGCATATTGAAGGTTTTCAGTTGAGGAGACCTAAGATTATCCTTTCATTTTCATGTTCCTCTCCAATAAAGAATTTAAATAATCACTCAAAAGTAGGTTTTGACCTAAGAATAGTTATCTACTAAGCTTTTCTAAGAAATAATTATCCCCAAAATACTAACTATTATACTCTAAAAAGCTGTAACAATTATTCTCCTCTATAGCAAATTAGACTTTAATAATGCATTAAGCATTCTGAGGTGTGGACAGGTAATCATCTGTTTTTTCAGTATATAATTGTTTTTTAAATTGCATCTGTGATCTTGATCTCCAACGTAAAGCAAGCATGACTTACTGGGTTACTCATGGAGCAGCAGAAGCACGTGTAGCTGTATGGCATCTAACTCATTGCATTCTGACCAAGTTTTTAGTTAATTTACAAATGACTTGTACATGGGGACACTTAAAATGCGTTTTCAATGAATGAATGTAACAAAGTTTTAAGTAATATTTTCTTAAAATGGTAAGAAAAATATCCCAGTTTTTTTATTGTTTTGTTTTTCATTTTGAATGGGTTAAAGTGTCTGAGAAAGAAATATTAATTGCTTTTCTGCATTAACTTAATTTAGTCTTCACAACAAACCTTTGTGTTCATTAAAAAAAAATGTAAGAAAACCAAGGATCCAGGTGATTAAATATTTTACCAATGTGCCAGTGTTTATATGTGCTCAGTTTATGTGTTTTAGGCCTAGATTAGAGACTGAGCTTGCATAGTTTACTTTCATTTTGTCTTCATATGCTAATTTCAAATCTTTTCTAGAGCAAAGGGGCATATCAAATAGTAAGTTCATACAAACTTAATAAATTACAGGAAAAAGATAATTTGTCAGAATGTCTTTTGGGTTTGAGGTTCAACGTGTACAACATCATTAAAAACGCACTCAAAGAATCCAAAAGAAGTTATTTTTTCTTCTCTTTCTCAGCCAACCCACTTCCTCTCACTTAGTTTTTTTCCCTTCTCTGAAAGTATCTCTCAGCCAGGAAGGCTGTGCTTTGGATGGATCTAAATATTGCACCCTGGAAGTAGGTAAAGCTTCAGATCTCTTAGACTAAAGTGCAAGATTTTCTCACCCAAAAAGAAAAAGAGTAGGCAACTTTTAGGATTGATCAGGAATACTGCCAAGTGCAGAACGTATCTTCAACAAAACTGTATGTTCATTGAGACATGTGAACAAAGAATAAAAGCCTGGTCAAAGTGAGAAAAAGGAACAAGTCTTGTTCTTATATAAGCTGCATCTGCTAGTTAAGAGCAAAGACGAAGGACTTTAGAATGTATAAACCTCCACTTTCTAAACTTATGTGTTGATACCATATGCATTATCTAAATGATCATGGTGTTATTTCATCATTTATATGTTGTTACTATGGCTGCTTCTCCTGTTATTGTTTTGAATAAATACAACCTTAAGGAAGAAATTTTGTGGATGCTTATATCAAGAAGTAACAAATATAGTGAATAGTGGAAACTTGGCATGAAAAATTCTAGGGATCCTCTGACCATTCTCTTTCCACTTTGGCTTTGTCTTACAAATCTTTCATGCTTTTGCGATTTAGCATTTTAGGTATAGGTAAGTGTCATATAAGCACTTGTTTGAGCTTTTACTCTACTCAAATGTTCCAACTTATTTTGCTCATTAACTCGCTCATTCATAAATAGTGGTGATGTGTACACAGCTGCTCAGCTTCTAGGAGAATTCCCATTTGGTTCTGTCAGACTCATTTTGATTGGAGAAGGAGGCTTTTATTTGATGTCTCTATCTCCAAATAAATGTGTGAGCTCTCACTCTGTTCAGGAGGTGTCAAAGAGCTGGATGCTCACAGGCAATAAATAAGGGCATGTACTCTCTCCCTGACATTTGGGCATTGTGACTCCTGCATCACCTAGTCCTTGTCATGAAGACCCCTTTTCTGTTGCTACTCTTAGCTTCCTTCTTTTTTTATGTCATCCTCTCTGACTCAGTCATTGTTATACTGCCTTCTTTCTCTTTTCACAGTTCTAATCCTAACCTGGATATATCAGATTATTCTCTCTTGAATAGAAAGTCTTGTTTTTGTCTGGGATGGGGGCGGGAAACTTTGGTATAGTTGGAGGAAGAGGTGAGAGAAAGGAAAGCGAAGATGAAATATGGTTATTAATAATTGCTGATAAACCTCTATCATATATTTGTTCATCAGATATTTATCAAGTGCCTGTTCCTTGTTCAGGATCCTTTTAAATGCTCAGAATAACACATTTTAGAAAATTAAAAAAGATCTCTGCTCCTTACAGATACTATGTATAATTTTGAGGGAATAGTGAGAATTGACTTTTTTTTTTTCTTTTTTGAATTGTAATGGGAAACCATTGGAGGATTTTTAAGTAGCAGAATTATATAGCCTGTAGTATGTTTTTGGAGGATTCATTTATGTTATGAAGAACAGACCGATAGTTGCATTAAATTTGGAGAGGGGGATAAGGGAAATAGAACCAAGGATAATTACTTGGACTGTTCATTAATTAATTATTTAATCTGTATTAAGTATTACTATGTACTAAGCACAATATTAGGCCAACAGTAAATAAATATTTTTATATTGACCCCATTCACCCAGAGATTTGATATTTTCACTATATTAATAATAGAGCATAACAGTGTCTTTTATTATGATTCCAAGACACTAGAGAATAATAAATTTCAAAATATGGAAAAAGAAAATGAGAAAAGTCCTTATTTTTGTTTATTTACTTCAGTTTTTGATGAGCTAATTATTCATTGGAAGAGAAATTTAAACAAAAAAAACAATCAATGAAAAATGCAAAGGAAGCCTCTGTAGGATGCAAGAAAATTCTTTCTGTTGTGGCTTTTGAAGCATAACTGCCCCAAATATTCTGTGAAGTTTTCTTGTTTTTTATGTTCTTTTGCATTTTTCATTGTTACCCAATATACAAGTTTCTCTAGGTCCTTCCAAACACTTTGTAAGGCTTTCAAGTATTTATAGCATTTTAGCTTTTACACACAATTACATGTTCTTGTTCTGTATGTGGCAATGCAGCCTCAATTGTGCTCATTATTGAGATTTGGACTTTTTTGAGTACTTAACACATTCTTGGCATAGATTCATCTACTACCATGCTTTGTGAGATACTGAAGTTTTTTCCCCATAAAAAACATATAAACAGTAATTCTAAAAGTAGATAGAGTTAAAGAGTTAGGATTGGCTGTCTTGTAAGAATTGTTAAGATTTCTGAGAATGCATATTGTGAAATCTGAGTGAAAATGCAGACACCCCCCATCAAAAAAAAAAAAAAAAAAAAGAGTTCCTTGTTGGCTCAGAGGAAAAGAATCTTACTAGTATCCATGAGAATGCAGGTTTGCTCCCTGGCCTCACCCAGTGGGTTAAGGACCCAGCATTGCGGTGAGCTGTGGTGTAGGATGCAGACATGGCTCAGATCTGGTATTGGTATGGCTGTGGCATAGGCCAGTGGCTGCAGCTCCGATTTGACCTCTAGCCTGAGAACTACCATACGCTGAGGGTGTGGCCCTAAAAAGAGAGAAAAAAAAGGAAATAAAGAAAATGCACACCCTCAAAAACCTATGTCTGGTTTCTATGGAGGTGGCTAGAGGTTGGGGTAGTGGGGTGGGGTACATAGATGTGAAGGAAGAGGACTTCTCATAAAATCTGTTCGCCACAGCCACAGCAACACCGGATCCGAGCCGTGTCTGCAACCTACACCACAGGTCACGTCAACGCCGGATCCTTAACCCACTGAGCAAGGCCAGGCATCGAACCTGCAAACTCATGGTTCCTAGTCGGATTTGTTAACCACTGAGACACAACAGGAACTCCACTTTTAGTCTCTTAATGTTAATACTAAATGAGCACTGTTTTAAATTTTAATATAGTCTAATGCATCCGTATTTTCCTTTCTGATTAAAAAATTTTTGTGTCTTGTTTAAGAAATCTTTCTCTACCAGTGCTTTAGAAGACATTCTTCGTCATCTTCCAGAGTTTGTGATTTGTCCTTCACATTATATCTACAGTTCACCTGAAAATATTTGGCATTTCATTCAGTCTGGAGATCATATCAGTAATGAACTTGCAGCTTTACAGTAGTCAGTCTTCCTCTGAATGAAAATAATTTGTTTCTCCTTTTATTTGGCCTTTTCTGTTTTCTTTCTATAATGCTTTATTTTTCTTTATTTAAATTATTAGATTTATTTTATTTAGATCTTTTTTTGTTTGGCTGCATCTGTGGCATAAGGAAGTTTCCAGGCCAGGAATCAAATCCAAGCCAGAGCTGCAATCTACTCCACAGCTGCAGCAATGTCAGATCCTTAACCCACTGCACTGGGCTAGGGATCAATTTGGGGCCTCCACAGAGACAAGCTAGATTATTAACCCACTGCACCACAGTGGGAACTCCTATTTGTTATATTTGATACTATTGTGCAGAGTATCTTTTAAAATTTTGTTTGATACATAGAAATACAATTGACTATTATACTGATCTTTTATCTAACATTGTTGACTTATTTTATTAAATTTTCTTTAGGTTATTTTGGATTTTTTTACATGTGTAATCATTTCATTTGCAAACAAAAGCAGTTTTCTCTGTTTCTTCTTTGAATAACTTATTTTCTTCATCTTATTATATTGGGCCTATAATCCACTGTCATTACGAATGATGGTAACTATCAAACATCACTGTGTCTCTTCTGAGAGAAAGCTTTCAGTTTTATATGTGATGATTGTTTGAAAGTATATGTTTTGGAGTTCCCTAGTGGCCTAGTGGTTAAGGACTGTATGGACAAAAAAAAATAAAAATAAATAAAAATAAAAAATAAAATGAGGAGTTCCCGTTGTGGCTCAGCAGTTGACGAAACCGGCTAGGAACCATGAGGTTGCAGGTTCGATCCCTGGCCTTGCTCAGTGGGTTAACGATCCGGCGTTGCTTTGAGCTGTGGTGTAGGTTGCAGATGTGGCTCAGATCCTGCGTTGCTGTAGCTAAGGCGTAGCCCGGAGGCTACAGCTCGGATTAGACCCCTAGCCTGGGAACCTCCATATGCTGCGGGTGCGGCCCTAAAATGACAAAAGGCAAAAAAAAAAAGAAAGAATATGTCTCCCTTATCATAATAAAACTTCTTAAGTTCTCTTACAATCCTGGTTTTCTAATTTTTTGTTAAGATTTTTTTTTGTCTTTTTGCCTTTTCTAGGGCTGCACTCGCGGCATATGGAGAGTCCCAGGCTAGGGGTCTAATCGGAGCTGTAGCCGATGGCCTGCGCCAGAGCCACAGCAACGCGGGATCCGAGCCACGTCTGTGACCTACACACATCACAGCTCACGGCAACACCGGATCCTTAACCCACTGAGCAAGGCCAGGGATTGAACCCACAACCTCATGGTTCCTAATCAGATTCATTAACCACTGAGCCACAACGGGAACTCCAAGACTGTTGAATCTGAATTATTTTTCTACATCTATTAAGGTTATCATTTAGAATTTTTTCCTCCTTTATTCTGTTAATGGCAAAAATGACAGTACAGTTTTGAAGATTAAAGCATCATTCATTCTTGCTATAAATCCAGCTTAGTCTTGTGTATTATCATTCTTATTGGTGGGTTAAATTTGTTAATATTTCTTTTAAGATCTTTTTGGACTCATTTTCATGAGTAAACTTTGTCTTTAATTGTTCTTACTCTATAATGTCCTTGTCAGGTTTTATTTTTAAGATTTTACTGGCCTCATAAAGTGAACTATGAAATGATTCCCCATTTTCCATTTTCTGAAAGCATCCGTGGAGGTTTGGTTTCTTTTCTTTCAGCCCTAGGGATTGAGTGCAGTATAAGTTTGTGGTTAGGAGTATGTGTCTTGGCTCTTACAATTACTTTATCCTTTTGGTAAATTTTATAAATTCTGTATATCTCAGTTTGCTCACCTGTATATAGTGATAATAGTTAAAACTATATCTTAGAAATTTATGAATATTAAACAAGTTAATATGTGTAAAACTCTTATAACACTCTCTGACATATAAAAGCACATAATTCAAAGTGGCTTTTATCTGTACTTCTCAATAATTAATAAGGTAATAGCGTATATTATACCCATGTGCCATTTGAACTTCTTCCTTTTTAAACTGCATGTACATGGGAGTTTTGGAATGTTTTTCTGTTTATCTTGTTATTTTTGGCTTTAATAGCTCTGTGAGAGAGACTTCTTTAGCCCACGAGTCTAGCCTCTGTCTTTCAAATTTCCACTGTCATACTAAAGATGAATATACATATCGATGGTATAAATCAGTATCCATTTCACATACAGCAACTTCAAGACATTTCTGAAAGACAGTACAGATGGATTGAGAGAGAGAAAGATAGGGATTTACCTCATATGTGAGTAAAGCTATATTATTCCTATAATGAGTGAGGTGAGACTACAGAGGAGGTTGAGTGACAGGGCAGGGAGTAGTTCTTATTAAACCTCTGAGAAATGCCTTGGTTTCTAGAATCCACACAGAGGGGTGATTCTATAATGGTTATTACAGTCTACATCTGGATGGCATATTAATAGGGCCTGATACAATTTGTCCCCAAATTACAATTACTCTCTAAATAGGACTTTTGACTATATTATTGATGGTTTGAATTTTTATAACTTAAATTAGTAGTTATCCTAATTATAGTAAAATATTAGATAATATAAGGAAATATCAATTAGAATTACAGTTATAATCATTACTCACCCGGTTAAGTACAATAAAACTCTGAGTGACATGTTAGGAAAGTGTAACTGAGGGATTTAGTCGAGAAATTTGGAGCAAACATTCATGGTGAAAAATGCAGACATTATATGAATTGATTTCTTTGAGACTGTCTTGAATGATTCATGATTTGAATGAGGAATTAAGCATTCTGAAGCTTCTTGGCTTCGTTGATATCAAAAGCTATAAAATGTTTCTTGAAAACCAACAAAATAACCTGTCGAAACAAATACTTACCAGGGAAAGGGAGATGTGTATCTTAATAGTGCTTAAAGGGTTTTAGAATGGGAAGGGCGAAGGCAAGATACTTATGAAGCTTTGAGTGACATGGCTTAAGAGGGTTCTTTTCAATGATTGGGCTTGGTTGGGATTGGGCAAGGTTCGGGATATAATATTTTATAAGTGATAGACCCAGAGAGACAAGAGTTTCTAAGTAAGTCTTGGAGAGTCCATGAAACTAATTAAGCTATTGTTTTTATTTTAATTTTTTTTTTTTTGTCTTTTTGCCTTTAATATACAGCCGCACCCGCGGCATATAGAGGTTCCCAGGCTAGGGGTCTAACAGGAGCCGCAGCCGCCGGCCTTCGCCACAGCCACAGCAACGCGGGATCCGAGCTGCGTCTGCGACCTACACCACATCTCACCGCAACGCCGGATCCTTAACCCACTGAGCAAGGCCAGGGACCGTACCCGCAACCTCATGGTTCCTAGTCGGATTCGTTAACCACTGAGCCACGAAGGGAACTCCTAAGCTATTGTTTTTAGATGGGTACTTTCAGAAAGTTTCTGAAACACCAATTAAAAATATATGTAAAATTTTACTTTCTTGGAAAGAGTTTGCCTGAATAGTACTGTTAATATAAACTGCAGTCCATATATAAGTAGCTGGTTTCACTTCCCAAAGCAGTGCATTTGTAGATAAAAGACCCTTTCTAAGCAATGTAAGAAGGAACAAATGCCATAGGAATAATTAAAAAGACCTAGGAAACAATACATAGACAAGATTCTGGTTTTAATGTCTCCTTTAAGAAAATAAACACAATTAGTTTGAAGGGAGTTATTGCATTAGATCCGTGACTTCTTCATCAAAGATACTCATATGCTTGGGTTTCTCCATTTATGAGAAGTCTGCTGTAGTTGGGGCTAGAAGGCTAAAAGCGACTAATATAGGTTTAAGGGCTTTAAATCTTTTGTTTGTGTTTAAGAACATCCTTACACAGAAAAAACATTTGAGATGCTAGTATGTGAGAGAGATGTTGATTTTCAAAGGCTATATAGGCTTGATTTGGGGTTCTTCCAGAATACTATAAGTAAAATGTGCCCCAATGCTGTAGTCTAGAGCACTGAATAGTACTTGGTCTTAGGAATTTATTCAGAATTACTTTAATATCAGTTTTATATAGGCATAATTTATTTACAATAAGCTGCATGTATTTAAAATGTATAATTTGGAGTTCCTATTGTGGCACAGCAGAAAATCCGACTAGGAACCATGATGCTGTGGGTTGGATCCTTGGCCTTGCTCAGTGGGTTAAGGATCCGGCTTTGCTGTGAGTTTTGGTGTAGTTCGCAGCTGTGGCTTGGATCCTGCATTGCTGTGGCTGTGGCGTAGGCCAGTGACTGTAGCTCCAATTATATACCTAGTCTGGGAACCTCCATGTGCTACAGGTTAGGACCCAAAAAGCAGAAACTAAATAATTAATAATAATAACAATAATAATAAATGTATAATTTGATGAGCTGTGACAAATATTACTGAATGGCAGAACTACAAACACAATATAAAAAAGAATTCTTTCACTTTCAGAAGTTTCATTGTCCCCATGGGCAGACAGGCATTCCATCCCTTCCTCTTCTCTTGGCTCCAGGAAACCACCAATTGCTTTTTTTGTGTGATTACTTTCCATTTTTAAAACTTTTATACAATACACACTCTATAGTGTCTAATTTCTTTCACTCAGCATACTGATTTTGAGAGCATTCATGTTGTATAGTAATCTTTTTTCTTAGTACTAAATTATTTTCCCTTGTCAGGATGTAATACATTCCGTTTTCTAATTCATTGTGTATTTGTGCTCATTCCAATTTGGGAGCTGTGAATAAATGTGCTATGATGCGAAGATTTTCTTCAATTTTTTTTCTGGCTTTTAACTTTTACCTTTAGATTTTTTATCTATTTGGAGTTTTTTTATATGTATGATGTGAGGTAAAAGTCAGTGTTCATTTTGTGCATATGAATATCCAATCTCTCCAATAAGATTTATTGAAAAAATTTTCTTTCGCTATTGACTTTCTTGGCAACTTTGTTAAAAATCAGTTGAGCATGTGTTTGTGGGTCTATTTTTTCACTCTTCATTTTACTTCATTGATGTGTATATTTACTCATGAATATTACACTGTCTTAAAATCTGTGGTTTCATCTGTCTTGCAATCAGATAGGGTAAGTTCTCCATTTTTGTTCTTGAAATTAATTAGGATATTTTAGGTCACTAAATTTTTATGTAATTCTTAGAAATAGATTGTCAGTTTTTCTTCTATTTTTTGAAAATGACTGCATAGGATTTTTTTTTTGTGTTTCTTTTTAGGGCCGCACCCGTGGTATACGGAGATCCCCAGGCTAGGCGTTGAATTGGAGCTGTAGCTACTGGTCTACACCACAGCCACAGCAATGCCCGATCTGAGCGGTGTCTGCAACCTACACCACAGCTCACAGCAATGCTGATCCTTAGCCCACTAAGTAAGGTCAGGGATCAAACCTGTATCCTCATGGATGCTAGTCAGATTCATTTCCGCTGAGCCACGATGGGAACTCCAATTATATACAATTTTATATCATTTCTTAGTTAAATATTTTGTAGAATTTTCCAGGGCAGTGAACTTTCTTAGAAGTCTTCATTGTTGGATGGCTTTGAATTCAAATTATATTTCTTACCAGACTTATGTCTATCCAGGTGATCTATTTCTACTTCCATGAGCTGGTATAGTTTGAGTCTTTTAAGGAATTTGTCTATTTAAAATAATATTCAATATGTTTTTGCCATAATGCTGTTCATAATATTAGCTTACCTGTTATTCTTCTAATGTCAATACGATCTACATACAACATTGTTTCTTTTCTCATTTTTGATATCGGTGATTTGTGACTTTCATTTTTCTTTGTCTTTGTGGTTAAGGATTTATCAATTTTCCTAATTTCTTTCATCTTTTGGCTTTTCATTTATGAAATTTTTATATTTTAAATGTTAGTTGTTATTTGCTTTTTTTGATCTTTTTGGCTAGTTCTTATTTAGCTTTTTTTTTTCTTAGTGAATTTTATTTCAGTTATAGGTGTACAAAAAATTTTGCTCTTTATTGTCTTGTTTCTTAAAGTAAATTTTAAATCATTGATTCAAAACTGCTGTTGTTTTTTAAATAGGCATTTATTGCTCTGAAGTTTTCTCTAAACACTGTCTTAGCTGCATCCTATAATTTTTGATATGTTTTCTTTAATTAAAAATATTGTCAAATTTTCCTAATGATTCTTCTTGACCCATGGGTTATTTACAAGGGTGTTGCTTACTTTCCAAGTATTTTGGATTTTCCAAAAATCTTTCTGTTATTTATTTCCAATTTAATTCCCTTTTGTGTTTTTAGCTGTTTTTTCTTTTTTTAAATGCAGGTTTGCTTTATTACCTAGGATGCAGTTTATCTTAATGAACATACCTTTGTGTGTTACTTTGTTATTGGGTGGATTATTTTATAAATGTAAATTAGCTCAAATAGGTTGATCATGTTATTCAGGTATGCAGTCTCATCTCTAAATTTCCTATCTATGCACTTCTTTGAATACTGACAGAGAACTGTTGGAGTTTCTAACAGTAATTGTGGATTTATTTATTCCTCCTTTCAGTTCTATCAGTTTTGGCTTCATTCATTTAAAAACTTTGCTTTTAGGAGAATACACATTTAGCATATTAATGCCTTCTTGATCCCTTTAAAATCCTGCAAAGTCCCTCTTAATCCTAATAATATTCCTCTGATGTTGTCTACATTGTTTGCATTAACATAGCCTCTACAGTTTGCTTCTGATGAATGTTCGAAAGGTATATTTTCCCCCTTCATTTTACTTTTAAATTATTTATGTCTTTGTATTTGGAGTAGGTTTCTTGTATACTGCGTGTACTTGAATTGTCTGTGTATATATTTAATTAAATTTATTTTAATTCAGGTTTATAGATCATTTATACTTCACTTAAAAAGCATTGTAGTTGGAATTAGGAGTTCCCGTCGTGGCTCAGTGGTTAACGAATCCGACTAGGAACCATGAGGTTGCAGGTTTGATCCCTGGCCTTGCTCAGTGGGTTAAGGATTCGGCGTTGCCGTGAGCTGTGGTGTAGGTCCCAGATG
>PVHT021183586.1:191417-250054 GCA_004024745.2 Catagonus wagneri
TAACGCCAACCTTTGCATATTACTGTAGAGAAAATCTCTCATTTTGTCAATGAAAAAGTCCCAAGGATGATCAATAACTTATGCTGGGAGAAAGGTGTAATATATTATGATAAATTTTTATTTAAGCATTTTACAAGGAAATTATATAACTCATGTATATTTTGTCTTGAAAGAATGTTGTGATAGAAAGACAGATTTTGAGATACTAGTTTATGCATATCATGGTATTATAGCCATAAGCAAACCTTGGTTTACTCACTTCTAAATATTTTAGTTTAATGTTAATAATACTTTTCAAGCTTTATTTTTGACAAATGTTATATTTGACCAACTATTTGGATTAAAATAGTGCACAGAAGAGAGGCAATCTTGCTATAAATGACTTACCATTTTAAGCTTCAGTTTAATAAACAGATACTACATTGAGTAACATGTATTCTGGGAAAAATATAAAGCTAATCCAGATTGGGGTAAAATGTTTCTAAAAAGTAAAAGAAACATTTTTGAAAGCTGCGTCTTAAAACATAACTATGTATTATCCATGTGGGAAGAAAGATTATTTTAGAGTCATGAATCTATTTGGAGGTATATAGAAGCAACATTATCTAGAAGGTTATAAGACATATTAGAAGTCTGGACTATATCCAAAGATCAAAGAGAAGTCAGATAAGATTTGCTTCATTCCTTTTATTATTCATTCAACAACTATTCATTACCAAGCTTGTGTTAGGCACTATTCTGAGTTCTAGCCACATAGCAGTAAACAAACTATTAACAAAAGTAATTATCCTCGTGTTTATATTCTAGTGGGAAAAGAAAACCTAAATATAATAAAGTGGTTATATCTGAAGCAAGAATATCAATGCTTAGGTAAATATAGATTTAAAATAGGGAGAAAAGCTAAGGGTCTGCATTTTTAGAAAAAAATAATCTGGAATGGTAGCTGCATACTAATCAAATAATGTGGAACCAGATGTGGTCAGAGAGAGGCCAGACCATGTAGGACACTTTAGGTCATTGTAAAGACTTTGGTTTTTGCTATAAATGAAATGGAAAGTATCAAGTAGAGAAATAATTGTTTTAAACTTTTAAAGTTAATTTTTGGCACAGAAATAGTATGTTTTTTATTTTAAAGTAATAACAGCTGTTGATTTGAGAAAAATAGTGTGATGGCAATGGTGGAAGTTGAAAAATGAATCAGAAGGCAGTTACAATATGAAAATAAGCAATAACGACCAGGGTGCATCTGACCAACTTGAATGGCAAATAGTAGTCATATCCTCGAATATTAAATGCTTAAATATTTAAATATTAATTTAATATTCTCATATTTTGAATGTGAATTTAATATTCTCTGATATTTTGAATGTGAATATGAGAAAATAGAATGTCCAATGAAGACCTTAACCTTTCTATTTCTCTGAACAAATGCAATTTTGGCATAATCAATAATGATATACTGAAGAATTCAGGTTAAATATGTTTGGGCAATATAATATTGAGTTCATGTTTTAACATATTCATAATTTGAGATATCAATTTTTCAAGTGGAAATTGTGAGTCGTGAGTTATATACATGGAGAAGTCACTGAGAATAGCTATACTTTTGGAATTCATTGAGAATAGCTATACCTTTGGTCATTTTAAAAGCCACTAGATTGGATGACATCACCAAGGAAATGCTTATAGACATTAAATAGAAGTTGCAAAATTGATTCATGGCATACTTTTAAAGTTAGGAGGTTTAGAAAGAGATGAAGAGCCTGAAAACACCCTAAGAAGGAGAGGCCAGTTAGGTAGGAGTAAAATAGAATATGTTTTCCTGGAAAGCAAGAGAGGAAAGTGATCCCAGAAGGAAGGCATGTCAAATTTTACTGAAAGTTTGGGTTAAGTTGAAGACTGGGAATTAACCATTCGATCTAGTATTATGGGACTATTAGTGATACTAACAAAAGTAGTTTCTGTAGAGTTGGGGCTATGGCTTTTGGTACTAGAGCATCTTTGTCATTCTAATGAATCTGCAGATAACAGTAACAATATGTGGATGGATTAAGATGTTTTAAAAGAAAACATCTCTTTGAAGGAACTGGAGAACAACAGAAAAACAGGCAGAAGCTTCAGGGACTCTGACATTTAAAAATGAAAACAGTATCAGATGAGATTTGTGTATTTGCAACTTTTATTGTGTCCTGACGGAATTTTTAGTCTGAGGTCAAGTTAGCAGAAATCTAAGTCTTAAAGGCTTAAGCTGTCAGAGGCTAGAGTGCAGAGCTGGCAAACTGACTGGAAAATTTAAGTTGGTAAGCCTCAAATTCTATGTAGAAATTCTAACAAAATATTTGTTTTCTCATTGAACTATGCCTGTAAGGAGGGTTCCAATTTTACTAAAATCGTTGCAGGAAGAAAGAAATGAACAGAAATTTTCTGCCTGTTGCAGGAAGTAGATTTTGCATTTTTAATATGACTGCCTATTAGAATTAAACCTCAACACTTTTTGGAGAAAAATAAATCCAGAGTGTCTGCAATGTATAAAACACAATTCAAAGCACACAATAAAATCTTACTAGGCATAAAATAGCAGGAAAAAGTTACTCAATAAAAATATCAGTCAATAGAAACTCTTAAGACAATACAGATGTTGGAAATAATATATAAGTTCTTCCAAGGAGTTATTATGAATATATTCAAGAACCAAAGGAAAAACAGAATTATAATGAATTAACAGGGAATCCAAGCAAAACCAAATTAAAATTTTAGAGTTGAAAAGAAGCAGTATTGTGATTTCAACATCATGGCAGCATGAGAAGCTGCCTTCACCCCTTCCCTTTAATCTACACTTAGTATAACATCCATAACTCAGTAAAGGTTCCTCTGCACAAAACACCAGGACGCTGGATAGACCCTCAAATTTATACATCTGTAGGTGGGTGGTCTGGAAGACATGGAGGAGGTAGAATGGGGAATACTACAAGTGGTACCCATGATTTCAGTCCCCTGGCTTTGGCTTCTGAGCCTATAACCCCAGAGAACCCAATAGCAGTAGAAAAAGGGGTACATATGACTCCAGTCTCCGGGCAATAATAGTGCCTGCAGTCATAAAGAATTGGGAAGTGGTGGCAGTGGGGCTTGTGACTCAGGTCCTTCCAGCCTTGATAGGCCTATTACTGTAGCCCCTGTCCTCAGCAGATTTGCCTGTAAACCTGACAACTCAGGAATGGCAGAGATACCTGTAACCCCGGCTACCTCCTGCAATCTCCCCCTTTCCAAAATGCAGTGGCAGTGTCTGCATCCCAAGCAACCCTGGATGCAGCACAGGTGCCATCCAATGCCAATGGCAATAGTGACACTGGCTGCAGGAAGTCACCAGTAACCCCAGAAGCACAAGCATTTCCAACAAAAGCACCAGCAACAATTCTGGCAGAGGTGCTAGAGGGTTGAAAGTGTAGACTCTCAATAATAGCCAGAGGCAGCACAGGTAAGAGAAACCCAGAACTTGTGCTATAGTGCCACCTATTGAAGAAGAAAAGAAAGGCCTCTAATTAAAAACCTATTGAATGGTTAGAATTAAAGCAATTTTTTAAAAAGTTTTACTTATATAAGAAAGTTTTTCCCTACTTCAAACGTACCAGCAGTGGAATACAACTCATTAAGCACCATGAAAAAATGAGGTAAAATAGTATGAAACACACACAGAACAAAGACCATTCTCTGGGAACCAAACTTAAAGTCATGGAAGTTTGCAATCTAACTGATAAATCAAAATAGTTGTCATAAAGAAACTCAGTGAGCTACAAGAAAACTCAAAAATTATATCAAACATATTTCAAATAAAAAATGCTTAAAGAGAGAGAAAACTCAAAAAGTCAGTGAGCTCAGAAATAGAAGGAATACTTTAGCCAAAAGATCAAAACCCTAATCAAACAAACATACAGAAATTTGGAAGTTAAAAACTCAATAAATGAGAAGAAAAATGCAACAGAAATACTAATTGGAAATACACCAGACCATATCAAAGAGAGAATCAGCAGGCTTGAAGACAGAAATCTAGAAATGATTCAAGTAAAAGAGGAAAACAAATGAAGATTTATAAGAAATGAAGAAATTCTACAGGAGTTATTCAAGTTCATCAGGAAAGGCAACATAAAGCTAATGAGCACCCCAGAAGGAGGAGAGAAAAGGGACCAGAGAGTTTAAAGAAATAATAGCTGAAAACTTCCCAAACCTGGGAAAGGAACTGGATATATAAGTCTATGAAGCCAATACAGCACCTATTTATATCAAAACAAAAATACTTTCTTCAAGACACCTTATATCAAAATTGTCAAAAGTCATAGCACTATTCACAATATCCAAGACATGGAAACAACCCAAATGTCCATTGACAGATGATTGGATTAGGGAGATGTGGTATATATACACGATGGAATACTATTCAGCCATAAAAAAGGATAAAATAATGTCATTTGCAGCAACATGGATGGAATTAGAGACCCTCATACTGAGTGAAGTCAATCAGAAGGAGAAAGACAGATAGCATATATATCACTTATAACTAGAATCCAATATACTGCACAAATGAACCTTTCTAGAGAAAAGAAATTCACAAACTTGGAGAACAGACTTGTGGTTGCAAGGGGGTCGGGGAAGGAGTGGGAGGTTATGGGAGTCTGGGTTTAACTATTGCCTGGGGGATGGAAAAGCAAGGAGATCCAGCTGTATAGCACTGGGAACTGTATCTAATCACATGTGACAAGTCCATATATATACATGTAACAGGGTCACCACACGGTGCAGTTGGAAAATTTGACAGAAATCTGTAAACCAGCTATAGTGGAAAATTAAAAAAAAAAGGAATTTTAAAGGGAGCCAGGGAAACAGGACAGTAATTTACAAAGGAATCCCCATGAGGCTATCAGTTTTTTCAGCAGAAATTCTACAGGCCAAGAAGAATGAAATGACATTCTAAAAAATACTAAAAGATAAAAATTTTCACAGAAGAATACTCTATCCAGCAATATTATCATTCAGACATGAAAAGGAAATACTTCCACAGACAAACAAAAGCTGAGGAGGTTCATCACCACTAGACTTGCTTACAAAAAATGTTGAAAGGAATTTTTCTGCCTAAAACAAAAAGAAAAAAGTAGAAAACTTTGAGTAATATGACAAATAGACAAACCAAATCATAAATTACAACTTCATGTCATAATAGGTTGTTAAGCACTTAACTATAGCATAAAAGTTAAATAGAAAAGTATAGCAAAATGCCTTCAATCTGGTAATGAACCACAACATAAAGAATGATAATTTGAGACAACAGAAACATAAAAGAGAAGATGAAAAGAATAGGACCTATGTAGACAAATGGAGAAAAGATGCTATCAACAGAAAAAGACTATATTATCAATGAGATGTTTTATATAACCTCATGGTAAACACAAAACAATAAATCTGTAACAGAGACATGAAACATGAAAAAGAGGAAACCAAGAAAAACATCATTGAAAACCACTACATTAAAATGGCATACAGACACAAGGAAAAAGAAACAACGGAGTTATAGACAATAAGAAAACAAAAGAAAAAATGGCAGGACTAATCTTTATCTATCAGTAATCACCTTAAATGTAAATGGATTGTGCTCAGCAAAGACACAGAGTGAATGCATGGATTAAAAAAAAAAAAAAGACCCAGGAGTTCCCGTCATGGCTCAGTTCTAACAACCCAACTAGTATCCATGAGGATGTGGGTTTAATCCCTGGCCTTGCTCAGTGGGTTAAGGATACAGCATTACCATGAGCTGTGGTATAGGTTGCAGACACGGCTCAGATCCCACATTTCTGTTGCTGTGGTGTTGGTCAACAGCCACAGCTCTGATGACCCCTAGTCTGGGAACTTCCATATGCATCAGTTGCAGCCCTAAAAAGACAAAACAAACAAAGGAACAAAAACTATATACTGCTTCCAGGAGTCTTATTTTGGTTCTAAAGACAAAGTAATCTAAAAGATGGGATATCATACTCTAAGAAAATGGCAGCCAAAAGAAAGCAGAGGTAGCCAAACTTATATCAGGCAAAATAGACTTCAAACTAAAATGGATAAGAGGCAAAGATGGAAATTATACAACAATAAAGGGGACAATCCACCAAGAAGGAATAATATATTAATATATGTACTTAATGTAGGAGCATCAAAATATATCAACCAATTATTATCAGACCTAAAGGGTGAAATTGACAGCAACACAGAAAAAGTAGGGTATTTTAATGTCCCACTTACATCATTTAGATGGAAAGTCAATAAAGAAACATTGGCCTTAAAGGAACTAATAGATGAATGTAATATATTTATACAGAACATTCTATCCAGATGCAATAGCATACACAAAATTCTCAAATGAAACATTCTCAAGGATAGGTCATATGTTGGGACACAAAACATATCTCAATAAATTTAAGTAGAGTGAAATCATATCAAGATCTTTTCTATCCATAATGGTGTAAAACCAGAAATCAACCCATAAATAAAGCTGGACAAATCACAAATATGTGGAGATTAAACAGCATGATACTAAACAACTGTTGAGTCAATGGAGAAATCAAAGGAGAAATAAAAAATTCTGAAGACAAATGAAAATAAAAATTCATATGTATCAAAACTGTGCAGGCTTATCTCAAGAAATTAGAAAAATATTGCATAAGCAACCTAACTTTACACCTGAAGGAATTAGAAAAAGAACAAGCAAAGCCTTAAGTCACCAGAAGGAAGGGAAAAAATAAAAATAAGAGTGGAAGGAAATGAAATAGAAATTAAAAATACAATATAAAAGATCAGAGAAACTAACTGCTGGTTCTTTGAAAATATAAACAAAATTGACAAATCTTTAGCTAAATTCACTAAGAAAAAAAAAGAAAAAAGGCTCAAATATATACAATCAGAAATTGAAGAGGAGAAATAACGAGTACCACAGAAATTAAAAAAGGATTATAAAAAAATACTATGAACAGCTAGACCCAACAAGCTGGATAACCTAGAAGGAATGCATAAATTCTTAAAGTCATACAGCCTTCTAATACTGAATCACGAAGAAACAGAAAATGTAGTAGGGGATTTGAAACAGTAATCAAAAACTTACTCCAGGAGTTCCCCTCATGGCTCAGTGGTTAACGAATGTCACTAGGAACCATGAGGTTGCGGGTTCCATCCCTGGCCTTGCTCAGTGGTTAAGGATCCAGTATTGCCGTGAGCTCTGGTATAGGTCGCAGATGCGGCTCGGATCCCACGTTGCTGTGGCTGTGACAAAGGCCATCAGCTACAGCTCCTGTTAGACCCCTAGCCTGAGAACCTTCATATGCCATGGGTGCAGCCCTAGATAAGGCAAAAAGACAAAAAAAAAAAAAAACTTACTCCAAAGCAAAAGTCCAAGAATGACTGAGTAACCAGGTGAATTATAGTAAACATTCAAAGAAGATTTAATAGGCCTTCTTCTCGAATTCTTCCAAAAAATCAAAAACACTTCCAAACTCATTTTACAAAATCAACATTATCCTGATACAAAAACCAGACAAGCAAAACTCAAAAAATAAAATTATACACCAATATCTCTGATGAACATAGAAGCAAAAATACTGAACTAAATATTAGCAAACCTAGCACAATACATTTAAAAAATCAGAAATCATCATCAAGTGGTATTTATTCCAGGGATGTAAGGATAGTAAAACACCCACAATCGATCAACATGATACACCACATTGAAAAAAATGTGTGATGGAAATCATATGATTATGCTGGAAGAATATTTGACAGGATTCAACACCCATTTATGATAAAACTCCAAATAAAATTAGTTGGAAGAAATGTACCTCAACATAATAAAGACCATATATTCAAACTCACAGCTAAAATAATATTCAATGGTGAAAAATTCAACACTATCTCCCTGAAATCAGGAATTAGACAAAGATTCTCACTCTTGGGATGCTTATTTAATATAGTATTAGAAGTCCTAGTTGGAGCAATTAGATAAGAAAAAGAAATAAAAGTCACACAAATTGGAAAGGAGAGAGTAAAACAGTCACTATGACATGGGAAATTCTAAGGACTCCACAAAGAAAACTATTAGAAATAATAAATAAATACAATAAAGTTTCAGGAAACAAAATAAATGGACAAAACCTGTTGCATTTCTATATACTATCAACAAACTAGCAGGAAAAAAATTAAGAAGATAATCCCATTTGTGATCATAATAAAAAGAGTAAAATTCCAAAAAATTAATTTAACCAAGTGAAAGACCTGTATACTGAAAACCTAAGACATCGTTGAAAGAAACTGAAAGATATTTTGTGCACATGAATTGGAAGAATTAATGTTGTAAAAATGTCCATGTTACCTAAAGCAATCTACAGATTCATTGCAATCCTTATCAAAATCCAAATGACATTTTTCACAAAAATCAAGCAAAACATCCTAAAATAAAGGAAGCACAAAAGACTTCCAAGTAACCCAAGAAATCCTGAGGAAAAAATAACAGAGCTGTAGGTATTACAATTCCAGATTTCAAAGCTATAATAATCAAAATAGCATAGTATGGGAAAAAAAAACAGACAGAGACCAATGTAATAGAGTTAAGAGCCTAGAAATAAATCTAAAAAAATATGGGCAATGAATTTATAACAAAGGATCTAGGAACATATAGTGGAGAAAGAACTATACTTTCAATAAATGGTGTTGGGAAAACTGTACAGCAACACGCAAAAAAATTAAACTGGACCACTATCTTACACTATAGAAAAAAATTAACTTAAAATAGCTTAACAACTTGAATGTAGGACCTAAAACCATAAAATTCCTAGAAGAAAATATAAGTATAACCTCATTGACATTGGTCTTAACACTGTTTTTGTGGATGACTCCAAAAGCAAGGAGGATAAAACAAAAAATAAACCAATGGGTCTACGTCAAACTGAAAAACATCTTCACAGTGAAGCAAACTGTGATCAAAAAGAAAAGGCAGGAGTTCCCATTGTGGCTCAGTGGTTAACGAATCCGACTAGGAACCATGAGGTTGTGGGTTCAATCCCTGGCATCGCTAAGTGGGTTAAGGATCTGGCATTGCCGTGAGCTGTGGTGTAGGTTGCAGACATGGCTCGGAACCCACATTGCTGTGGCTGTGGCATAGGCCAGCAGCTACAGCTCCTGTTAGAGCCCTAGCCTGGGAACCTCCATATGCCATGAGTGCGGCCCTAAAAAGCCAAAAAGGCCAAAAAAAAAAAAGAAAAGGCAATTTATTAAGTGGGAGAAGGTATTTGCAAATCATATATCTGATAGAGGGTTAATATCCAAAAAATATAAAAACTCATACAACTCAAACACAAAGAAATAACCCAATTAAAAAAAGGGAGGGATTCTGTGTTGATATTTTTCCAAAGAAGACATAACACGTGGCCAAATGGCACATGAAAAGATGTTCCACATAACAAATAATCAGGGAAGTACAAATCAAAGCTATAATGAGATATCATCTCACACCTGTTAGAATGGATATCATCAAAAAGATAAGAAATAACAAACGTTGGAGATAATGTGAAGAAACAAATTGTTGGTGGGAATGTAGAGTGGTGCAGTTGGTATGTAAAACAATATGGAGATTTCTCAAAAAATTAAGAATAGAACTACTGTATGACTCATTTATCTCACTTTTTTCTCTATCCTAAGAACACAAAGAAACTAACTCAAAAAATATATGCACCACTATGTTCGTCACAACTTTATTTACAATAGCCAAAATAGAGAAAAAACTTAAGTGCCCATTGATGATTGAATGGATAAAGAAAAATAGTATGTATATACAGACACATAATATGCATACAAACACACAAAGAAATACTACTTAGTCATAAAGATGAAATTCGCCATTTGTAACAATATTGATGGGGTTTAAGGATATTATGCTAAATGAAATAAATCAGACTGAGAAAAACTGATACCATGTTTTCAATCTTATGTAGAGTGTATTTAAAGAAAATAAAATAAAGAAGCTCTCTTGCAGTGCAGCTGGTTAAGAATCTGGCATTGTCACTGCAGTGGCTTGGGTCACTGCTGTGGTGTGGCTTCAGTCCCTGGCCTTGGAAATTCTGCATGCTATATACATGTGTATATATACTCAAAGAACTCATACAAATTACAAGCTCTTGAACTCAGAGATTTAGGCTCTTCATGATCTGGCTCCAACCTCTTGTTACATCCCCATGCATTCATCCTTTTTAACAAGCACATATATGAGGAGTTCCCCCCGTGGTTCAGTGGAAATAAATCTGACTAGAATCCATGAGAATGCTGATTTGATCCCTGGCCTCTTTCAGTGGATTAAGGATCTGGTGGGAATAGAAGGACTGGAGCTCAACTTCTCTCATAAAAACAACAAAATTACAAACAAATACTGAGCAACTTTCAATCAATTGGACTGGAAAATTTCAAAAGGATATTCTACTGCAGAAGACAAAGAGGATACCACATCAAGAGGTAGGAGGGGCATGTGTACAGTGTAGGCAACCTCATACCTCCCAGGTGGGAAGCACCACAGACTGGAAAGTGACCGTATCACAGACTCACCTACAGGACTGAGAGGTCTGAGCCCCATGTCAAATCCCCATGCCTGGGGATCTGGCACTGGGACAGAGAGCCCCCGGAGCATCTGGCATTGAAGGCTGGTGGGGCTTGTGTGCAAGAACTCTACAGGACTGGGGGAAATGGAGACCCCATTCTTGAAAGGCACACAGACTTTCACGTGCACTGGGTCCCAAAGCAGAGCAAAGGCTCCAAAGGAATCTGGGTCCAATCCGACTGCAGTCCTTGGAGGAACTCCTGGGAAAACGGGGATGACTGTGGCCTGTTGTGGGAGAAGGGTATTGGAGGCAAAGCTCTTGGGGACATTCATCAGCCTGCATTTCTCTGGGGGTGGCCATTTTGGGAAAATATGGCCCCTCCCATCAGCACTGAGAAACTCTAGGCCAAACAATAATCCAGGTGGGATCTCAGCCCCACCCATCAGTAAACAGGCTACCTAAAGACCCCTCAGGTGCACAGCTGCCTCAAATCTCATGCAGAGACAAAGCCCCACCCACCAGAGGGATAGGAATCAGCCCCACCTACCAGTGGGCAGGCACCAGTCCCTCCCATCAGGAAGCCTACAGCAAGCCACCCCCCCATAGGAACTTCAGCCACAAGGGAGGCTAACACCAGAAGTGAGAGAGGCTACAACTGTATTGTCCGCAAAAAAGTCACCACACCAAAAGCCTATAAAAATGAAAAGACAAAGATCTAAAACTCAGAAAAGGGAGAAAGAAAAAAACCCAGAAAAACAGCTCAGTGATGAGATTATAAGCTTCCCAGAAAAAGACTGTACACTGCTGATGCTGAAGATGATGCAAGGCATTGGAAATAAACTGGAGGCAAAGACTGATAATTTGTAGGAAATACTGAGCAAAGAAATACAAGATATAAAAATGAAGCAAGAAGTGATGCAAAATACAGTAACTAAAATAAAAAATTCATTGTCAGCAGCCAACCATAGAATACAAGAGTCAGAAGAATGAATAAGCAAGGTGGAGGACAGATTAGTGGAATTCACTAATGTGGAACAGAAAAGAGATGAAAGATTGAAAGGAAATGAGGACAGTATCAGAGAAATCTGGGATAACACTAAAAGCACCAACATCCATATTATAGGGGTGCCAGAGGGAGAAGAGAGAGAGAAGGGGACAGAAAAAATATTCAAAGAGATAATAGCCAAAAATGTCCCTAACATGGGAAAGGAACCACTCACTCAAATCCAGGAAGCTCAACGAATACCAGATAAAATAAATCCAAGGAAGAACACCCTGAGACACATATTAATCAAAATGACCAAAATTAAAAAACAAAGAGAAAATATTGAAAGCAGCTAGGGAAAAGAAACAAATAACATACAAGGGAACCCTGATAAGACTATCGGCATATTTTACAGCTGAAACTCTGCAGGCCAGAAGGGAGTGGCATGATATATTTAATGGGATGAAAGGAAAAAACCTTCAGCCAAGATTACTTTACCCAGCAAGCCTCTCATCAGATTTGAAGGAGAAATCAAAAGCTTTACAGATGAGCAAAAGCTAAGAGAATTCTGCAACACTAAACTGGCTTTACAACAAATACTAAAGAAACTTCTCTAGGCAGAAAAGGCCACAACAAGAAACAAAACCACCACAAATGACAAATCTCACCAGTAATGGCATATATACAGTAAAGATACTAAATCATCCATGTATAGTTATGCTACCAAAGTCAGAAATCTTGTGAAGAGGACAGCATAAATGCAGGACACTGGAGACACACTTGCAATTAAGAAACGAACAACCTAAAACAATCTTGTTTGTATATAGACTCCTATATCAAAACTTCAGGGTGACTGAAAACCAAAAATCTACAATTGATACACAAACAAATAAGAAAAATCAACTCATATGCAACATTAAAGATAGACCTCAAACCACAAGAGGGAACAACAAGAGAAGAAGGGAAGAAAAAAGAGCAACAGAAATCCAAAACTGTTAATAAAATGGAAATAAGAACATACATATCAATAATTACCTTAAATGTTAATGGACTGAATGCCTCAACCAAAAGACATAGACTAGCTGAATGGTTACAAAAACAAGATCCATGTATATGCTGTCTTCAAGAGACCCACTTCACTTCTAGTGACACATAGAAATTGAAATTGAGAGGATAGAAGAAAATATTCCGTGCAAACGGGATTCAAAGGAAAGCCAGAGCAGCAATACTCATATCAGAGAAAATAGACCTTAAAATGAAGAACACTTTAAGAGACCAGGAAGGGCACTACATAATGATCAAAGGATCAATCCAAAAAGAAGATATAACAGTTTTAAATATCTATGCACCCAACATAGGATCACCTCAATATATAAGGCAACTGCTAAAACCTTAAAATGAGAAATCAACAATAACACAATCATAGTGGGGGACATTAACACCCCACTTACAGCAATGCACAGGTCATCCAGAGAGAAAATCATTAAGGAAACACAGGCCCTGAATGAAGCATTAGACAAGATGGGCTTAATAGATATTTATAGGACATTCCATCCAAAAGCAGCAGCATACACATTCTTCTCAAGTGTGCATGGAACATTCTCCAAGGTTGATCACATCCTGGGCTACAAATCAAGCCTCAGTAACTTTAAGAAAATTAAAATCATATCAAGCATCTTTTCTGACACAATGCTATAAGACTGGAAATCAACAAGAAAAAAATGGCAAAAAACACAAACACGTGGAGACTAAACAACATGATACTAAACAATCACTGTATTGCCAAAGAAATCAGAGAAAATTAAAAAAAAAACTCCTAGAATGAAATGACAACAAAGGTACAACACTCCAAATCCTCTGGGATGCAGCAAAAGCAGTTCTAAGAGGAAAGTTTATAGCAATACAAGTCTACCTCAGGAAACAAGAGAAAGCTCAAATAAGCAACCTAACTTTACATCTAAAGCAGCTGGAGAGGGAAGAACAGATAAGACCTAAAGTTAGTAGAAGAAAAGAAATCATAAAAATCAGAGCAGAAATCAATGAAATAGAAACAAAGAAAACCGTAGAAAAGAACAATGAAACTAAAAGCTGGTTGTTTGAAAAGATCAACAAAATGAATAAACCCTTAGCCAGACTTATCAAGAAAAAAAGGGAGAGGACACAAATCAATAAAATTAGAAATGAAAAAGGAGAAATAACAACGGACATCAGAGAAATACAAAGGATTATAAGAGACTACCATATGCAACTCTATAGCAATAAAATGGAAAACCTAGAAGAAATGGACAAATTCTTAAAAAAGTACAATCTTCCAAGGCTAAACCAAGATGAAATAGAAAAGGTGAATAGACCAGTCACAAGTTCTGAAATTGAAACTGTGATTAAAAAACTTCCAACAAACAAAATTCCAGGAACAGATGGCTTCACAGGTGAATTATATCAAACATTTAGAGAAGAGCTAACACCTACATTTCTGAAACTATTCCAAAATATGGCAGCAGAAGGGACACTCCAAAATTCATTCTATGAGGCAACCATCACCCTGATACCAAAACCAGACAAAGATACCACAAAAAAAGAAAATTACAGGCCAATATCAATGATGAACATAGATACAAAAATCCTCAAAAATACTAGCCAAACAAGTCCAACGATACATTAAAAGGATTGTATATCATGATCAAGTGGGATTTCTCCCAGGGATGCAAGGATTCTTCAATATCCACAAATCAATCAAGGTGATATACCACATTAACAAACTGAAGAATAAAAACCATATGATCCTCTCCATAGATGCAGAAAAAGCCTTTGACAAAATCCAATACCCATTTCTGATAAAAACCCTTCAGAAAGTGGGCATAGGGGGAACCTACCTCAACATAATCAAGGCCATCTATGAAAAACCCAGAGCTCACACCATTCTCAATGCTGAAAAGCTGAAAGAATTCCCGCTGAGATCAGGCACAAGACAGGGATGTCCACTCTCACCAGTACTGTTCAACATAGTTTTGGAAGTCCTAGCCTCAGCAATCAGAGAAGTAAAAGAAATAAAAAGAATCCATTTTTGAAGGAAGAAGTAAAACTATCACTATTTGCAGATGACATAATACTATACCTCGAGAATCCTAAAGACTCTACCAGAAAACTGTTAGAGCTCATCAATGAATTTGGCAAAGTTGCAGGATAGAAACTTAATACACAGAAATCAACTGCATTTCTATATACCACCAATAAAATATCGAAAGAGAAATTAGGAAGCAATTCTGTTTACCACCATATCAAAAAGAATCAAATATTTAGGAATAAACCTACCTAAAGAGACAAAACACCTGTACACTGAAAACTATAAGGTGCTGATGAAGGAAATCAAGGATGACACAAACAGATGGAAATACATACCATGCTCTTGGATTGGAAGAGTCAATATTATCAAAATTACTGTACTACCCAAGGCAATGTACAGATTGAATGCAATCCCTATCAAATTACCAAGCATATGTTTCACAGAACTAGGACAAAATATTTTAAAGTTTGTCTGGAAGTACAAAAGACCCAGAATAGCCAAAGACATCCTGAAAAAGAAAAATGGAGCTGGAGGAATCAGGCTCCCTGACTTCTAAGTAAACTACAAACCTACAGTTATCAAAACGGTATGGTACTGGCACAAAGACAGAAATATAGATCAGTGGAACAGGATAGAAAGCCAAGAATTAAACCCATGCATGCATAGCCAACTAATCTATGACAAAGGAAGTAAGAATGTACAATGGAGAAAAGAAATCCTGTTCAATAAGTGTTACTGGGAAAAGTGGACAGCCACATGTAAAAAAAAAGAAATTAGAATACTTCTTAACACCATACACAAAAATTAACTCAAAGTGGATCAAAAACCTAGATATAAGTCCATATACTATAAAACTCTTAGGGCAAAACATAGGCAAACACTCTCCAACATAAACGACAGCAACATCTTCTCAGATCCACCTGTTAGAGTAATGACAATAAAAATAAAAATAAACAAATGGAACTTAAAAGTTTCTCTGCAGCAAAGGAAACTCTATAAACAAAACAAAAAGACAACTTACAGAATGGGAGAAAATATTTGCAAATGATTTGACTGACAAGGGATTAATCTCCAAAATTTACAAACAACTCCTATAGCTCAATACCAAAAAACAAACCCCATCAAAAAATGGGCAGAAGATCTAAACAGACAGTTCTCCAAAGAAGTCATAGAGATGGTCAAAAAACATATGCAAAGATGTTCAACATCAGTTGTTATTAGAGAAATGCAAATCAAAACCACAATGAGGTACCACCTTACATCAGCCAGAATGGCCATCATCAAAACGTCTACAAACAGTAAGTGCTGGATAGGGTGTGGAGGAAAAGGATCCCTATTACACTGTTGGTGAGAATATAAATTGGTGCAACCACTGTGGAAAACAATATGGAGATTCCTCAGAAAACTTAAAATAGAATTACCATTTGATCTAGTAACCCCACTTCTGGGCATGTATCCAGAGAAAACCATGACTCAAAAATTCAGGTGTACTCGTGTTCATTGCAGCACTCTATACAATAGCCAAGTCATGGAAACAACCCAAATGTCCATCAACAGAGGAGTGGATAAAGAAGATGTGATACGTATACACAATGGAGTATGACTCAGCCATTAGAAACAATGAAATAACAGTATTTATAGCAACATGTATGGACCTAGTAATTATCATGTGAAGTGAAGTCAGACAATGAGACACCAACATCAAATGCTGTCACTTACAGGTGGAATCTAAAAAAAAGACACAATGGGGAGTTCCCGTCATGGCACAGCAGTTAATGAATCTGAAGAAGAACGATGAGGTTGCAGGTTTGATCCCTGGCCTTGTCAGTGGGTTAACGATCCGGCATTGCTCTGAGCTGTGGTGCGGATTGCAGATGAGGCTCGGATCTGGCTTTTCTGTGGCTCTGGCATAGGCTGGTGGCTATAGCTCCAATTCAGTCCCTAGACTGCCACTGGTGTGGCCATAAAAGGACAAAAAGACAAAAAATAAAATAAATAAATAAATAAATAAGGACACAATGAACTTCTTTGCAGAACAGATACTGACACAGCCTTTGAAAAACTTATGGTTTCCAAGTGAGACAAGTTGGGGGTGGGGGGATGCAATGGAGGTTTGGGATGGAAATACTATAAAACTTGGTTGTGATGATTTTTGTGCACCTATAAATGTAATAAAATTCATTAAGTAATTTAAAAAATAACTCATACAACTCAACCTCCAAAAACAACATAATTAAAAAATATGAAAACGAACACATAAATATATGGAACAGATTTGTCTCTACCAGAGAGGATGGAAAAATGTGAAAATTTTATGGTGAGAGATGGAAATTATACTTTTTCTGGTGGCTATGCTGGCATATTCAAAAGTTTAATTATAATTTTTTTGTATACATGAAAATAGCTGCTCTAAACCAGTGCTTCCTCAATTGAAAAAGAAGGCAAACAAAATGGAAAATATATTTGCAAAATGTATGTTAAAGTTTTAAGTTTTTTATATATAAAAACCTGTGGTGAATCAATTAAAAATTGTGGGAAAAAACAAATAGAATTACTGGAGAAAAAAATCATAACTATAAAATGACAATTGTCTCAAATTGTACAATTTAAATACATAATATTATAACTCTAAAAGTACTTGAAGAAAAAAACTAATGGAACTAAAAAGGAAACAAAAACCCATATTTATAATTGTAAACTTTACACATTTATCAGGAAATTATAGAGCTTTACAAAATGTCAGTGAAGATATTGACTGTATGAATGTCACCTCCATTTTTGACATTTACACATGACAGCTTCAGAATCAATATTCTTTGCAAGTGGATACAGAATTTCATGATGATAGGATGTGCTAGGCAATTAAGAAGTCATTTAAAATCATCTGTTAATTTCTGATAGATTATGTTCTTTACCGACATGGAATAAAATTTGCAAAATCAAGATAATAGTGGAAAAGTCAGTGAGACAGTATTTTTGGAAGTAATTTGCTGTTACAGGTAGCTGGAAAGGAAAGTGGAATCAAAAGTTTAGAATTTTTATATGATGCTGGATATAATCAATTGGTGAGAGCAAACTTGATATGAGAGGATACTTTGAAATCCTTAAGTAGATAAATGGGACATGGGTTGCCCTTATATAGGAGCAGACATAGTGTACGTGTAGTAACATGAGGGAAGGTAGTTTACATGTGTAGAGGTGCTGAAACATAGGTAGATGGGATGGTAGGGATTTGTAGGAATTCACATTTTATGTCATTAGCAGAGAAATTACCTGACTAGATTTATGTATTAGAATGCTACTTTAATTATAGCGTGGATAAAGTATTGCCCTGGGCCAGGCTGCAAGTAGGTATACTCACTAGGAGGTGACTGCAACCCAAATAAGAGATAGCGATAACATGAAATGGTTTAGAATTAGTGGTTGCACAAACAGTTGATACATTTGAAAAGTATTTGACATGTAGTGATGACATTACTTATCAATGATACATAACAGAAATATAGGGAGAGAAATACTTACAGAACTGAGGAAGATGCCCAGGGGTTTAATTTAAGGCAACTGGTTTTAAGGTGATAGTATTTACTGAGATAAAATGCTTAAAAAGAACAAAGTTGGGAAAAGACAAGTTTAGGTTTGGAAGTGCTTAGATAGAGAGGTTTGTAGTTCTTCTGATAGGTCTGAGATGAAAGTAGGTATTTGCAAACATACAGATAGAGATTTTAATTGCAACCAGCCACAGGATTGTTGAGGTCTCCAAGGAAAAGTGTGGACAGTGAGAAAGGAAAGGAATGGAAAAGAGAAAAGAATTGAAGGTCCACTGAAAAACCCTGATTTTTTGAATAATTCTTTTAGGCTGTGTACCTTTGGATAAGTAGCTAATGAGAATATATAAATGTCAAGGACTGTGGTTCCAGCAAGCTTGAAAGACAGATTTAATGCCAGTTGGTGTGCAAAAACAGAGCAAAAATATTTGGAGATTGATGTCTGAAGCTGGGGTCTTTGAGTTTAGTATTTCAGAACTAGAGTACTTCTTGATGGAAAGTTTCAAGAATGGTTACGGGAACTAGTGGGAGTGAAGGCAAAGGAAGTGAGGAGGGCAAAGATAAGAGCAAATAGATGATTGGATGGCTTTCTTCCATGGATTAGAAATACCAAGAATGGTGGCAGAACTTGGGATGGAGAAGAAAAATGAGCATGTGGAGTCTAATATTCAGAGACTCAGGTGGAGGCATAATGAATTGGTTGAGGAGACCAATAAGATGGAATAAAGATCTGTGTCTAGTTTCCAAGGAAAAGGTACTTCACAGAAGAATGGAGAAATGATGGTAATTGAAGTGTTAGTATGGCTTGTGGAGGACACCAAGCCCACCCCCTAAGCTGGAAGTCTAGCCAGAATAAGAACTCAAGAAAAGAGAGGTAGTGTTCTGGTCAAATATTTTCCTTGTATATATTTGTCTGCTTTTTCATTTATGCTGTGATTATTGTAAATATTCGTATTGGCCATGAAAAGGAGCATTATTTTCTCCGAATGGAAACATAAAAAACAAATTTTCAAATCCTGCATTGCTGTGGTTGTGGTGTAGTCCAGCGACTACAACTCTAATTCAGCCCCTAGCCTGGGGACCCCCATATGCTGTGGATGCAGCCCTAAAAGAATAAAAAACAGAAACAAACAAACATACTATTTGCTTGGTTTATGAAATATACATTTTATAGAAGGTATGCCTTACTAAGTAATTCTATAATTTCATGTCATAAAAACATCCAAATGCCTTACACAGGGAAAGAACTGCCATGTAATATGGTTAGTTTAATAATTTTTATTCCACTGTATGGAATTTTTTATACTTGATTTTATTTTATTTTTTCTTTTAGAAGTACAGCAGTGAAATAAGATTATAATTGATTTTAAAGATCAAAACAATTTTCACTATGCAATAGAATGTCTCAGAATAATTGTTTTCAAACACTTTTTGAAAAAGTCACATTAGATACCAGTTGTTATAAATGAAAATAAAAATGATTTTCAAATTAAAATAGATTTCAAAAATAAAAGCACAATTTTATTATACAATAGAATATTTCAGAAACAATCATCTTCAAAAATGTTTTGAAAAATTCACATTAGATACCAATTGTTATGATTTCTCATGTTAGCAATTTATTTTTGTGTTAGTTCCTGTGAAAACTGATTGATACATATTAGACTATTTAAGAGATAATAGTTCATTTAAATTATGATAAAATGGTGGTTTCTAAGTCTAAAGCCAAATGCATTCATTTTTGGCCAAATCAAGACTGTGAAAAATTTTTAGAAGTACATATTTTTTGATAATAGATGAATATCCTGAATTTTTATTTTAAACTTCTCCTGAAATTAATAGGGATGTTAATAAAAGCATCACAAATTCAGGTTTGCATTTTATTGGGTATACAGTATAGAATAGATGGAAAATGATTTAGATATACTGTAGATATCGGATTAGCCAGGGATGCCATAGACATGGAATAACCCTATATTTTTGTAAAAACCTTGCTTTACTTCCTTTAATATTCTCGGATGCCAAGCTCTTTCACTGGGACCTTCACAGCTTTTTCGGCCGTTCAGAATACATGCTCTGTTTTAATCTGGAGAGTCTTCCCCACCCTGGGACAAAAGTATGATTACCCCCTCAGCAATAAGTATGGCTACGTGCCTTCATCCTTATAGATTCTGCATTAAGGATGAGCCCTTTTTAGACTGGATCTTGACACTGAAGATGAAGTGTATGGTCCATATTTTGGATGCCAGCTCTAAGCCTAATGAAGCTGAGGTCCAGTTTGCTTCCCTCTGTTTTTCTGACCTTCAGATGAGGTCCTGGTATCTTTGCAAGAGAAGTCATTGCCAATTCAGTTGTTATTTTGTCAGCAGAAGAATTTCTTTACTTTGTCGTGTGGTTACATAATTTGATCTACCAAATGGGACCAGAGGCAAAGTATATACTTGACAGAGCTGTCACTTGAAAGCTCATCACCCTATAAAATCAGTTACTGGGCAGAAGTTCTTTCTCCAGTGTTCCCCCATCATATTCTACATTAGAGTTAAATGTGAGTGATTTCCACAGTTCACATTTCAGACAAACGGTAGATGTTTCTATAGAAAATACGTTGCGGTTATAATAAAATAACAACTGTTAATTTTTTCTAATACGTTAAGAGCCATCTTGACTTTTGCAATATTTTAATTCCTCTTCCACATCTGTTTGTTTATCCACCCTTATTCCATTCCCTCCTTCCTATCTTTTAGCTTCTGTGACAGAAATGCAAACCACATTTACCTGTCCTTTTCTCCAACTTCCCTGAATGTTTTACTGGTTTTCATTTTCCTACATCTGTACTCTGAAGATAGATGTTCTTGTATCCTGAGATGCTCCTGGTTTTATGTACTTATTGCACATTTCACTAATACCACAAAAGCAGTATGAACAAAACTAAACCCTCCCCCAAATCTGAATTCTGATTGTGCTTAGAGTAAATCTTCTAACCGTTGCTTATGAGAAGATGTCACCTCTCTACTGCCATCTCTCCCTTCTTTTCCTACCAACATTCCACTTGCTCCACAGTTCTAGCAAAATACATTTTCACTCATTTCTTGCCTAAAGAAAGCACATTCCCACTGCAGGATGCTGTCCATTCTGGTCTTTTTCACTGTCATATTCTTCATTTACATCTCAGCCTAAGTATCTCCTCTGCAGAGAGCCCATTTCCAACTACTCCTCTAAAATTGCTATCTCCCGCAATTATTTTCTATCTTAGCATCAGTTGTTTGTTTTCTTAATATCACTATTTATTCTAGTTTGAAAATGTTGGATTTGTTTTATCTGTAAAAATATAAACTTCAGGAAGGCAGGAACCACATCAGTAGGTACACCTTGATATCCTTATCACCTAATTTAGTACTTAATGTCTATGCAGTACATATTTGATGAATGACTGTATCTTAAAATTTATTTTGTTGGGGTACTTCCTTTTAGTTGTCTTTCAACACTTTGGTGTTGGTGTTACTGGAATGTGTTCCCAAAGGAACAAGTCTAGACTTGAAGCTGACCTCTGGGAAGACCCAGACTTCTCTTGCCTGTAAATAGCTTAATCCAACCCACACTCTGCAAAATACCCACAGGACTGATCAACTTGAGTTCCTTTAATATTTCTGCTATCAATTATTTTTGTTTTTAGCTACATGCATTATCTCTTTCAAAACATACTAATTTATCCTTATATTTATTTATTTCATTTAAAAGTGAAATTATATGGTGACATTTGTATAACTCGGTAGGAATAATAAATAGTTTTTAATTGATAAAGGAACTCTCCTCTATTAGAGATGTAAAAATCTTGAGTATAAGTAGATCCCCACAGCTGTATTCCCAGAGTTTAGGTAAACTGACATTACAATCACACTTTCCCGCAAAAGTTATAGCATATGTATGGTTGTTAAGCTTCCTGCCTAGTCATCCAGCTAGTTTTTAAAGCATATTGAATATGTCTATAGTAAAATCTTAAGAAATGATTTCAAACAAGACCTTTTTGAAAAATGTTTTGTATTATATGCAAAATAGGGTTGTGAGCTTATATTTGAGTAGAGAAATTTCATTTGTTCAAATAATCAGTAATTCTCAGGTAGGGGTGTATAACAGAAACACTCATGGTTGATTTTTTTTCACCTTTCTTGAGGTATAACTGACAAAAATTACAGCATATTTAAAGTGTACAGTGTGGTGATTAAATAGATGTTTGCATTATGAAAGAATTCTTGTGTGGCTTTTAAATTACAGCAATGACTAGACTCAATCTGGGATATTATGAATTAGTGAGTCTGGATCATGGCTATCTCTTAAGAACCAACACTAAAGGTAACTTAATATCTAAATTTTCCACAGATTAAAGGAGCTTTGGGGAGTGTAGGGGAGGAAAAGGGTAAGAGCTTCACTATGTATATATTAAGGCAGTTATAATTTGGGGTCTTGGATCATTTTTATTTTATCTCCTTCAGATATTTTGAATTTTGGTTCCTTTGTCATATGTATGAGACTTCTTGCCTGTTCTTTATCTGTAATCCGTTCCTATAGGCTTTCCTTGTTTGCATGAAGATATTCAATAGCTTACCTTGGTTTACAGTGAAATAAATACTTTTCCTGCGTTTCAGTGTATTTAATCCCTTGGTGTATACTACAGCCAAACAACTTGTATGGCTTCTATAGTAACAAAATGTAGGCCTTCATATATAACAAGAAAGCATTTGATAAAATGCTGCTACCTACAGATGGCAAAATGTTACTTTATTTATCCTCTGTTTTATTCTGCTTATATAGATTTTTTTATAATTTTTCTATTAGAGCACAGATGATTTACAATGTTGTGTCAATTTCTGCTGTACGGCATAGTGACCCAGTCATAAATTATTTTTCTCATACCGTCTTCCATCATGTTTTACCCCCAAGAGATTGGGCATAGTTCCCTGTACAGTAGAACCCCATTGCTTATCCATTCCAAATGTAATATTTTGCATCTACCAACCCCCAAATCCCTGTCCTTCCCACTTCCTCCTCCCTCTCCCCTGGGAGCCATGAGTCTGCTCTCCCTGTCCACGATCTGTTTCTGTTTTGTAGACAGGATAATTTCTGCCATATTTTAGATTCCACATGTAAGTGATATCATATGTTATTTGTCTTTCCTTCTGACTTACTTCACTCAGTATGGGAATCACTATTTGAAACCATGTTGCTATAAATGGCATTATTTATTTTTATGGCTGAGTAGTATTCCACTGTATATATGTACCATTTTTTTTTTTCTTTAGGGCCACAGGTGCAGCATGCAGAAGTTCCCAGGCTTGGGGTCAAATTGGTGCTTCAGCTGCAGGCCTATACCACAGCAATGCGGGATCCAAACTGTTTCTGTGACCTACACCATAGCTCACAGCAATGCCAGATTCTTAACCCACTGAGCAAGGTCAGGGATCAAACCTGCACCCTCATGGATGCTAGTTGGGTTCATTACCACTACTGAGACACAATAGGCACTCCTGTCCCACATCTTCTTAATACATTTATCTGTCAATGGGCATTTAATTTGTTTCCAAGTCTTGGCTATTGTGAGTAATGCTGCAGTGAACATAGCAGGTGCATGTATTTTTCTGAATGAAAGTTTTGTCTGGCTATATTCCCAGGAGTGGGATTCATGGATCATGTGGTAGTTCTTTTTTCTTTTTAAGTTTTATTGAAGTATAGTTAATTTACAAGGTTGTCATAATCTCTGCTGTACAATAAAGCGATTCAGTCATACATTCACACATACCCATTCTCTTTCAGATTTTTTCCCACATAGATTATCACAGAATATTGGGTAGAGTTTTCTGTGCTATACATATTATTGCTTTAAACTGAAAGAGTTAATATACTCAGCTTATCTAAATACAAAATAAAACCAGACTTAATTGCAGCAAAATCTGGAATATATGGAGATAACAGAAAAGATAATGTGAAATTTATGATATATTACCTCTTGTAAATTATTTGATATTATTTCATGTTAAGGGGAAGATAAATAAAGGCTGAGATAATACTCTAAGTATATCCAGCAGTAGGAGGTGGTACATCATATCCCAGGGATTTTTCTCAGGGACCCGAAAGGGCAATTCAAATTGGCATGCAGTGACAGAATATCTTTTGGTTGATATTTAGTATATTTATGCACAGAGATTGAAGGATAATATTTTTGTGTAAAGTAGACTTGGCACACTCTGGTTAAGAAATAGGAGTACTCTATATTTAAATTAATATTTTATGCAATAAAAATATTTGTTATTATTCAATTCACATAAATCTCATTATAATATAAAGCTGCATTAGTGTACCTGAACTGGGTGGACCATATAAGTCAGAGTTTTTCTTTAAAACAGAATCCTGGGCTAGACAAGCTTGAAGAGAACGGTAATGGAAAAGAACAAAAGTAGTACTCTCCTGCAGTGTGTTTACAATATGCCTCTTCCTCAGACTTCCTTGTGCAGGATATTGCAATTTTGCTTCTTCTAGTCGTCTGACCGAACAGTCAAGTCATTAGTCACTGTGAATAAATCTGCTTATATTAGTATCTACTTTTCCCTTCACTCGAAAAGAGGGGATGACCAAAGAGTCACTGTTTGTAACTCTGCCCATTGGGAGGATTTCTCCTCACCACTCTCTTCAGGCCACTTTTGAGCGGGGCTATGGTACAGTAACAGTACCTTCAAAAGGTGTATAGATCTCTGTTACAGGCATGCACTTGCTTTATAATATTAGGTCCCACCCTGTGAGTGTCCTGCTGAAGCTTGTTAGAGATTCTACACAGAGTTTTCTATACCTCCACAATATGACCTAAGTATAGGGGCAGCTTGGACTTGCTTCCATACTCTTCCTTGCTCCCATTTAAAAGTGACCTTCTACAACACCTAAAAACATAGATGAAGGAGGTTTGCCAAGTAGTTCTTTGTGGTGGGTGACATAAGGTGTGATAATTGGCCTTTTACATGCTGAATTGTTTCAGCATGCCCCAGACCAGGGAACCCCTGAAAGTTTTACTGATGTAGCAGATATCTCCAGTCTTCTGGAACAAGTATCTTATCAGGACATCCAGAGAGCATGCCGCTTCCTGATCATTAAGTAAAGTTGATATGATACAATGCAATGGGCATATCTGATATTCTATCCAGTATCGAGATGATCCAGGTTTTTTTGGAGTATCTTGTAGCAGAGGGTTAAAGTTAGTCTTTGGTCAGAACACAATAAAATATATATGTTATCCATTACACATATGTGTAACATTTTCTGATCTTACGAATAGATATGAAAAAAAAGGATGTATTTGCCGGATCAATAGTTCACATCTCATACCAGGGCAAAAATGACTCCATTCTAGTAAGGATATCATATCTGCCATGTCAGCTTCTTTAGGGCTACCACTACCTGGTGGAATTTTCAGTGGTCCGTTCTCATTCATGATGATTTCTTTTATTTTTTTATTTTTATATTTGCATGGGCCAGACAGATGAAGTAAATGAGATATGATGAGGGCCACCACCTCTGCATATCAGCACGTAAAACTAAGCTTTGCAGCTAACTCCAGGATTTGATACATGGGTCTTCCACTTGTTTTTCCCTGAAACAATAATCCTTATACCACTGGCCAAGGAATCAATGTAAAAGATCTGATGGCTGCTAAGTATGTTCATTTCCAAACTTCATTAAGGGGTTTGGGAAATGACCACCAGGTTGGCCCATGGACCCAGTGGAAAACTGTGAAATAAACCTCTGCTAGGGCTCCATTTATTATCTGATCCTCTAATATCACTATTAGCTCAAATCCTATGTCTACCAGCCTGTGAAAAATGTAAGTATTCTCCTTAACCCAGGGAACACTTCCCTCTTTGCAGGGCCTCTTTGGTGAAGGGCTAGGGGAGCTCTCTTTTGTAGGCATTTGCCAAGATATTTCTGGGTATCCTCCAGACACATCTGGTCTCTCCTTCAGTCAATTCATTCTTGGTCTGAGAACTGATTCAAGTCTGAGAATTGGATGAGGGACTAACTTTCTACTGGGGAAGCTGATAAGCCTTTGGTTTATCCATTCTTGATCCCTGTTGATTATTACTAAGTTATACTCTTGGTGACTGATCATCTATCCTTGCTCTGTGAACATCATGCTCTACTTGCCACCTCCATAGATCTATGACTCATTAACACCCTTTTGCTTGAAAAGATAATTACTCTCTCCTTGTCTCTGACAATTAAATGATGCCACATGGTCTCTGATATTCTTGAAAGCCACTGTCCTTATTAATAGCAAGGAGACTTTGTTTCTCTCCACTGCAACTTTGTCTTTACACTACAAAATTCTCAAAAATATTTGTGCTTCCCTATGAAGGCATTCCTTACTACTCAGATAAATAGAAGGTATCATGGAAACTCCTGAAAACAGCATCAAGCGAGGGTTTTTCAGTCTTATATAAAAGGACCCACTCTAGCATGTCCACTTATCCAAGCATTTTAATTTTTACTTCCAGAGTTCTGAAATCTCTTTTGTATTTAATATAGGCCACTGCCTTCTGTGATCTTCTAGTGGGAGTTTCTTGTGTATTAAAATGCCTCTAAGGGCCATTGCTCGAAAATTAAATTCTGAGTTGGGGGGAATGACCTGTTTCTGACAGGATTTCTTCTATCCAGTTTAACATTCTAGTCAGCACTCTCAGGATCCATTTCCAGGCTAAGCTCCTTCAAAACTACTAAAAAACCAGATATACCTTATAATTCTTTCATCATAAAATCACATTCTCCCTTAATGGGTTCAGCAGTTCATCTACTGTCAGGCTCTTTGACCGTCATGAGATTTTACACTCATGGTGCACTGGTAGAAGAAGAGGTGGCCCAACACTAAAGATGGAAAAAATTATCCTGTAAGACATCTTCTTTGAGGCCTTTTTATAGTCTCTAAGCAAGAAGATCTGTTCTTAATACTGTCAAGGGGAAATGGGGGTATTTCTCCAGCTCAGAAGACTCGGGGTAACCAAGAGATGCACATTGCTTCACTGCAGCTGTACAAATATTCACAATCTCAAATTTCAAGGTCCCAGTCTTTTCCAAGTAAGTCCTACTTTTGGTATGTGAGCATGGCCTAGGTGAAAATTCAGTATTCTCTGATGTTATGTTACTTTTACAGTTAAGTTCTATAATTAATTAGCCCTTCAACTGTAGTAGATGACAGTCTCCTTAAACCCTGCCAAGGAAATGCTCTGACTCCCAGACTTTGCTTTAAATTGTTGATTAAATGTTTGGAGCCTGCCATTTCTTTCTAATACATTAGTACCTCTGAGCAATACTCACTCAACTGCACATTAATTTTGGAGTTACATTTTTCCCTATATCTATGAAATGCCAAGACACTAAATAAGCTTGTACCATCTGTAACCTATATCCTGTCCTAGATCAACCACAGTGAAAGTCCTGCTTCATCATGCTAAGGACTACCAAATGCCATCGTGGCCAATGATACGGTCCTCATTGCTATTTGACCAATGAGAAATTTGATTTTAAAATCCTATCATTTCAATCTACTCCCTAGATACTCCTGGCACCAGCTGTCTTAGGTCAGGTTTCCTATCCAAAAAGCTTGAAAAAGGAATTCCTTTGTGAACCAAAGTTCTCAGGAAAAGCCTGTAGTGCAGTAAGGGAATAGGCCAGGAAAGAAGAAGCTGGGAAATTATATTCAAGGACGTTTCAGCCAGATTTCACAGGGGTTCTGAGGCATAGTTTGCACTAACAAGATTGCTCTCTCCAGGAGGAAAGAAGATAGGCATTGACCAAGGGTTGCCCCAGGCAGAGAGTAGACACAGGACCACCTGAGCATCTTTAGGCAAGTTGGCTCATGCCTGTCAAGTACGAGTCCTCAAAGAAGAGTTCCAGGTGGGCCACTGGCAATGGGTAGGGTGGTTGCAGCAGCCTGATGAGGAGAGTTTAGTGGAAACAACCACAGCACTTGCAGCAACCCATGATAAGAGTATGGAGAAATAATGTAATGTTAACAGCTTGACCTTAATGTAATGTTATGGACCTGCACTCATTTGGGCAAGATAATTAACCTTTCTGATTTTGTTTCCTATACTGTAAAATTTGGATGATAACTCACTTTAAACTTGTAAATGGAGTTGAATTTGTAAAGTTGTGGTAGAGTACTTGGCTTATAATAAGTGCTAAATTAATGTTATGTTGACAAAGCAGGTAGAACTTGGCTGTTTTACTAGGAAAAGTATGTACGTTTATCTAATTCCCTTTAACACAGAAAGTTAATATAAAGTCTTAATTATTTCAAAAAAAGAAAATATGGCACTGTGCGTCTTAGTTCAGTGCAAAATAAATGAAAAAAATCAGAAAAATGCAACATTGATATCACATGTAGGAATAAAAGTATGAATATTTAACCATGATAAAGAAGACATTGCATATTCATTGATCAATGTTATTAATCTTCGAAAAAGTAGGCTACTCTTAGAATTTCTTTTCAGCATATGACTCAGTAATTTTTGAAAAGATTATTGGTGAAAATCTGTGCATGAGGTAAAATTCCTCATGCACATATAAGTCTCTCTACAAAGTTTAGGATGTCACTTTGTTTCACTAGTTGCTCTTTGGGCTCCTAGTAGAATTAGACTTTGAGTCAAGTGAGCTGATATTTTTTATATTTTAATGTGTTTTATTTTTTTCATTATAGCTGTTTTACAGTAGTCTGTCAATTTTCTACTGTACAGCAAGGTGACCCAGTCACACATACACATGTACATTCTATTTTCTCAAATTATCTTGCTCCATCATAAGTGACTAGATATAGCTCCCAGTGCAATGCAGCAGGATCTCATTGCTTACCCATTCCAAATGCAATAATTTGCATCTATTAATATCAAATTCCCAATCCATCCCACTTGCTCCCTCCACCCCTCGGCAACCACAAGTCTGTTCTCCAAGTCCATGATTTTCTTTTCTGTGGGTGCCATATATTAGATTCCAGATATAAGGGATGTCATATGGTATTAATCTTTCTGGCTGACTTCACTTAGTATGAGAGTCTCTAGTTCTATCTATGTTGCTGCAAATGGCATTATTTTGTTCTTTTTTATGGCTGAGTAGCATTCCATTGTGTATCAGTACCACATCTTATTAATCCGTTCATCTGTTGATGGACATTTAAGTTGTTTCCATGTCTTGGCTATTGTGAATTGTGCTGCAAGAAACATATGGGTGCATGTGTCTTTTTCAAGGAAAGTTTTGACTGGATATATGTCCAAGAGTGGGATTGCTGGGTCATATAGTAGTTCTATGTATAGTTTTTTAAGGTACCTCCATACTGTTTTCTACAGTGGTTGTACAAATTTCCATTCCCACCAACAGTGCAGGATGGTGCCCTTTTCTCCACACCCTCATTTATTTGTGGACTTGTTAGTGATGGCCATTCTGACTGGTGTGAAGTGGTATCTCATGGTTAGTTTTGATTTTCATTTCTTTAGTAATCAGTGATATTGAGAATTTTTTTCATGTACTTATTGGCCATCTGTGTATCTCTTTGAAGAAATATGTGTTCAGGTCTTTTGCCCATTTTTCAATTGGGTTGTTGGCTTTTTTGCTGTTGAGTTGTATAAGTTGTTTGTATGTTTTAGAGATTAAGCCCTTGTCAGTTGCATCATTTGAAACTCTTTTCTCCCATTCTGTAAGTTGTCTTTTAGTTTTCTTTTTGGTTTCCTTTGCTGTGCAAAAGTGTCAGTTTGATTAGGTCCCATTGGTTTTTTTTGCTTTTGTTTCTGTTTATTTTGGAGACTGACCTGAGAAAACATTTGTAAGGTTCATGTCAGAGAATGTTTTGCCCGTGTTCTCTCTCTTCTAGGAGTTTGATGACGTCTTGTCTTACATTTAAGTCTTTATGCCATTTTGAGTTTATTTTTGTGCATGGTGTGAAGGTGTGTTCCAGTTTCATTGATTTACATGTGGCTGTCCAGTTTTCCCAGCAATAGTTACTGAAAAGATGGTCTTTTGCCCATTTTATATTCTTGGCTCCTTTGTCGAAGATTCATTGATCATAGGTGTCTGGATTCATTTCTGGGTTCTCTATTCTGTTCCATTGGCCTGTATTCTGTTTTGATGCCAGTACCACACTGTCTTGATTACTGTGTCTTTGTAATATTGCCTGAAGTCTGGGAGAGTTTTGCCTACTGTTTGGTTTTTGTTCTTCACAATCGCTTTGGCAATTCTGGGTCTTTTGTGGTTCCCTATAAATTTTTGGATTGCTTGTTCTAGTTCTGTGAAAAATGTCATGGGTAATTTGGTAGGGATTGCATTGAAACTGTAGATTTCTTTGAGTAGTATGGACATTTTTACAATATTAATTTTTCCCACCCAGGAGCATGGAATATCTTTCCATTTCTTTGCATCCTCTTTAATTTCCTTGATTAATGTTTTATAGTTTTCAGAAGATAAGTGTTTCACCTCCTTGGTCAGTTTAATTCCCAGGTATTTGATTTTTTGGGGTGTAATTTTAAAAGGTACTTTATTTTTGTATTCCTTTTCCAATATTTCACTGTTAGTATACAGAAGTGTGACTGATTTCTGAATGTTATTCTTGTATGTTGTTACTTTACTGAATTTGTTGATTGGTTTAAATAGTTTTTGTGTTGGGTCCTTAGGGTTTTCTATATATAGTATCATGTCATCTGCATACAGTGACAAATTTACCTCTTCTCTTCAAATTTGGATACCTTTTATTTCTTTTGTTTCTCTGATTGCTGTGGCTAGGATTCCCAATACTATGTTGAATAACAGTGGTGAGAGTAAGCATCCTTGTCTTGTTCCAGATTTTAGTGGGAAGGCTTTAAGCTTTTCTGTGTTAAGTATTATATTTGCTGTGGTTTTGTTGTAAATGGCTGTTATTATGTTCAGATATGTTCCCTCTATATCCACCTTGGTAAGAGTTTTTATCATGAATGGATGTTGAACTTTGTCAAATGCTTTTTTATGCATCTATTGAGATGATCATGTGGTTTTTGACTTTTCTTTTGTTAATGTGGTGTAAGATGTTGATCTTTTTTAATAGAGTAATCAAGTATTGTTTCTTATGGACATTGGCCCTGCATTCACTGTACATAAGTGATTCATTAAATTTTGAGGCATTGAATATATACAATGACTGTTTCTTGACTCATTCTATTGCTCCTCTTTTAATTCAATTTCATTTCATCTCTTAAATACTGCTTTCTATTTCCTAATTCTTATTTTCTAGTTCCCTTTAGTAGAAAGACCGTGGCAAGTACTTTTGTACTTGAATTATTTCCCACCCCCCAAGGGAAAAGATAGTAATTTATTTTTTTTAATTATTTTTTTCCATTACAGCTGGTTTACAGATTTCTGTCAAATTTTCCAACTGCACCGTGTGGTGACCCTGTTACACACACACATATATATGGATTCATCACATGTGATTAGACATAGTTCCCAGTGCTATACAGTTGGATCTCCTTGCCTTTCCAACCCCGAGGCAATAGTTAACCCCAGACTCCCAAACCCTCCTACTCCCTCCTCCACCCCCTTGGCAACCATAGGTCTGTTCTCCAAGTTCATGATTTTCTTTTCTGTAGAAAGGTTCATTTTTGCAGTATATTAGATTCTAGTTATAAGAGATATCATACGGTATCTATCTTTCTCCTGACTTGCTTCACTCAGTATGAGGGTCTCTAATTCCATCCATGTTGCTGCAAATGACATTATTTTATTCTTTTTTATGGCTGGGTGGTATTCCATTGTGTATATATACCACATCTTCCTAATCCAATCATCTGTCAATGGACATTTGGGTTGTTTCCATGTCTTGGCTCTTGTGAATAGTGCTGCAGTGAACATGCATGTGCAAGTGTCTTTTTCAAGGAAATTTTTGTCTAGATATATGCCCAAGAGTGGGATGGATGGGTCATATGGTAGTTCTATGTATTGTTTTCTAAGGTACCTCCACACTATTTTCCATAGTGGCTGAACCAGCTTACATTCCCACCAACAGTGCAGGAAGGTTCCCTTTCCTCCACACCCCCTCCAGCAATTGTTGTTTGTGGACTTATTGATGATGGCCATTCTGACTGGTGTGAGGTGGTATCTCGTGGCAGTTTTGATTTGCATTTCTCTAATCATCAGTGATGTTGAGCATTTTATCATGTGCTTGTTTGTCATCTGCATATCTTTGGAGAAATGTGTATTCAGGTCCTTTGCCCATTTATCAATGGGGTTGTTGGCTTTTTTGCAGTTGAGCTGCATAAGTTGTTTGTATATTTTAGAGATTAAGCCCTTGTCAGTTGCATCATTTGAAACAATTTTCTCCCACTCTGTAAGTTGTCTTTTAGTTTTCTTTTGATTTCCTTTGCTGTGCAAAAGCTTGCCAGCTTGCTTAGGTCCCACGGGTTTATCTTTGCTTTTGTTTCTGTTACTTTGGGAGACTGACTTGAGAAAACATTTGTAAGGTCGATGTCAGAGAATGTCTTGTCAATTTTTTCTTCCAGGAGTTTAATGGTGTCTTGTCTTATATTTAAGTCTTTAAGCCATTTAGAGTTTATTTTTGTGCATGGTGTGAAAGTGTTTTCTAGTTTCATCGATTTGCATGCAACTGTCCAATTTTCCCAGCAATGCTTCCTGAAAAGACTGTCTTTTTCCTATTTTAAGTTCTTGTCTCCTTTGTCAAAGATCAATTGACGTAGGTGTCTGGGTTCATTTCTGGGTTCTCTGTTTGGTTCCATTGGTCTGTATGTCTGTGTTGGCATCAGTACCACACTGTCTTGATTACTGTGGCCCTGTATTATTGCCTGAAGTCTGGGCAAGTTATGCCTTCCGCTTGGTTTTTGTTGTTTAGAATTGCTTTGGCAATTCTGTATCTTTTATTGTTCCACATAAATTTTTGGATTGTTTGTTCTAGTTCTGTGAAGAATGTCATGGATAATTTGATAGGGATTGCATTGAATCTGTAGATTGCTTTGGGTAGTACAGTCATTTTTACAATATTAATTTTTCCAGCCCATGAACATGGAATATCTTTCCATTTCTTTGTATCTTCTTTGATCTCCTTGATTAATGTTTAGTAGTTCTCTGCATATAAGTCTTTCACCTCCTTGGTCAGGTTTTCCCAGGTATTTGATTTTTGGGGGTGCTATTTAAAAGGTAAAATTTTTTGGTATTCTTTTTCTAAAATTTCATTGTTAGTATGCAGAAATATGATTGATTTCTGATGGTTAACCTTATATCCTGCTACTTTGCTGAATTTGTTGATCAGTTCAAGTAATTCTGGGGTTGAGTCCTTGGGGTTTTCTATATATAGTATTATGTCATCTGCAGAGAGTGACAGTTTCACCTCTTCTCTTCCTATTTGGATGCCTTTTATTTCTTTTGTTTGTTTAATTGCTGTAGCTAGGACTTACAACACTTTGTTGAATAACAGTGAGAGTGGGCATCCTTGCCTTGTTCCAGAGTTTAGTGGGAAGGCTTTCAGCTTTTCTCCACTGATTATTGTATTTACTCTGGGTTTGTTGTAAATGGCTTTTATTATGTGAAGGAAAGTTCCCTAAGAGTTTTGGTAAGAGTTTTTATCATGAATGGATGTTGGACTTTGTCAAATGCTTTTTCTGCATCTATGGAGATGATCATGTGGTTTTTGACTTTCCTTTTGTTAATGTGGCATATGACGTTGATTGATTTGTGTGTGTTGAGCCATCCTTGTGCACCTGGGATGAATCCCACCTGGTCGTGGTGTATGATCTTTTTGATATGTTGTTGTATTCGGTGGGCTAAACTTTGTTGAGAATTTTTGCATCTATATTCATCAGAGATATTTGCCTATAGTTCTCTCTTTTCGTGGTGTCTTTGTCTGGTTTTGGAATTAAGGTGTTGTTGGCATCATAGAATGTCTTTGGGAGTGTTCCTTCCTCTTCAACTGTTTGGAAAAGCTTAATGAGGATGGGTATGAATTCTGCTTTGTATGTTTGGTAGAATTCACCTGTGAAGCCATTCGGTCCTGGACTTTTATTTGTATGGAGTGTTTTGATGACATACTCAATTTCACTTCTAGTGATTGGTCTGTTCAATTTATCTATTTCTCTTTGATTCAGTTTTGGCAGGGTGTAAGTCTCTAAAAAGTTGTCCATTTCTTCTAGGTTGTCAAATTTGTTTCCCTTTTCAAAGAACGAGCTCTTGGTTTTATTAATTTTTTTCTATTGTTTTTTGAATCTCTATTTTATTGATTTCCTCTCTGATCTTAACAATTTCCTTCCTTCTGCTGACTTTAGGGTGTTTTTGTTCTTCTTTGTCTAATTCATTTAAGTTATAGGTTAGGTTGTCAATTTGAGATTTTTCTTCTTTTTTGAGAAAGGCCTGTATTGCTATGAACTTCCCTCTGAGCACTGCTTTTGCAGCATCCCACAGATTTGGAGTGGTTGTGTCTTCATTCTCATTATCTCGAGGTATTTTTTAATTTCTTTCTTGATTTCCTCATTGACCTGTTCATTTTTTAGTAGCATGCTGTTAAGTCTCCATGCAGTATGTTTTTTCTCATTTCCTTTCCTGCGGTTGATTTCTAGTTTCATGCCTTTGTGGTCAGAGAAGATACTTGAAATAATTTCTATACTCTTAAATTTGTTGAGGTTAGCTTTGTGCCCCAGTATGTGATGTATCCTTGAGAATGTCCCATGTGCACTTGAGAAGAATGTATATTCTGATTTTTTTTTGGATGTAATGTCCTGAAAATGTCAGTTAGGTCTAACTTTTCTATTGTGTCATTTAGGATCTCAATTGCCTTACTAATTTTCTGCCTAGAGGATCTGTCCATTGATGTGAGTGGCCTGTTTAAGTCTCCTAAAATTATTGTATTGCCATCTATTTCTCCTTTTATGTCTGATAGTACTTGTTGTAGGTACTTGGGTGCTGCTATATTAGGGGCATATATATTGCCAATTGTAATATCCTTTTCTTGAATGGATCCTTTAAACTTTAAGTAGTGTCCTTCTTTTTCTTTCTTTATTTTTTTTCATCTTGAAGTCTATTTTGTCTGATATGAGTATTGCCACTCTTGCTTTCCTTTCTTGTCCTTTGGCATGAAATATCTTTTCCCATCCCCTCACTTTCAATCTGTATGTGTCCTTTTCCCTAAGGTGAGTCTCTTGTAGGCAGCAGATTGTAGGTTTTTGCTTTTCTATCCATTCTGCCACTCTATGTATTTTGAATGGAATATTCAGACCATTGACATTTAAGGTGATTATTGATAGATATGTATTTATTGCCATTTTAGATCTTGTTTTCCAGTTGATTCTATGTTTCTTTTTTCTTCTTTTCTTTTCTTTTTTGGATGAATTGTTTCCAATTATTTTATACTTGAGTTATTTTCCTTTCACTATTTGTGGATGTGATTTTCCATTTTGGTTTGTGGTTGCCCTGTTTTTTAAGTATGTTAACACCTTCTTACATATGCTTGCTGTGGCCTGATAACCATATAGGCTTGAGCACATCACTAAGAAAAAAAGAAAAAAAGAGTTTTTTAAGTTAAAAAAAGAAATAAGAAATAACCTATGCTTTCCTACTTTCTCTCCCCACAATGTATGATTTTGTCATTTTTTTAATATTTAATTTAATTTAATTTATTTTGTTTATTTATTTTAGCATCTTCATAATTAGATCTGTATGCTGGCTTATTTGAATGATTGCTTTCCATTTGTGGTTTCCTCCATTCTAATACTTAGTTTTTACTTTTCTTTCTTTTTTTTTAATAGGAATCTTTCCAGCATTTCTTTTAGAAAGGGTGTAGTATTGCTGTACTCTTTTAGTTTTTGTTTGTTGGAGAAATTCTTTATTTCCTCTTCTATTTTAAATGATATTCTTGCTGGGTAGCATATTCTAGGAGCAGACCTTTTCCTTTCAGCACTTTAAATATATCTGGCCGCTCCCTTCTAGCCTGTAGTGTTTCTGTAGAGAAATCAGCTGACAGCCTTATGTGTATCCCTTATAATTAATGCTTTGCTTTTCTCTTGATGCCTTTAGGATGCTCTCTTTATCTTTAATTCTTGCCAATTTTAATATAATATGCCTTGTGGGTCTGTTTGGGTTCAGCATGTTTGGGGCCCTCTGTGCATCCTGTATCGATGTCAGATTCCTCCAGATTTAGAAAGTTTTCAGACATAATTTCTTCAAGTATATTTTCAATCCCCTTTTCTTTTTCTTCTCTTTCTGGAATTCCTATTATGCGTAAACTGGACCACTTTACATTATCCCATAGATCTCTTATATTGCTTTCAAGTTTTTTGATTTTCTGTCCGCTGTTCTGATCACATGATTTCCATTACTCTATCTATCTTCCACGTCACTAATTCGTTCCTCTGCATTATTCAAATTTCTCTTATTGCCTTTAGCTCAGTTTGCATTTTTGCAAATGAGTTTTCTAGCTTTTATTGGCTCCTCCTTTTATTTTCTAGTTCCTTTCTAATTGAATCTGCGTTCCTGCTTGCATCTTCTCTTAATTCCTAGATATTCAGCCTTAATTCCTCAAGTATTTTCATTACCTCCTTTCTGAACTCCGTTTCTGTCAGACTGCAGAGGTCTGTTTCATTGTTGGCTGCTTTAGTTGACTTGTCCTGTTCTTTTAACTGGGAATCATTTCTGAGCTTCTTCATCTTGCTTATTGTTTTCTTTTTTTTTGAGTTTGGGGAAGCCACACTGTAGTCTTGTAAGGCTACTTCTAGGCAAGAGCACCCCTTCATATTTTTTTGGTGGGGTTACTATTTATTTTTGGTGTGGAAGTTTGAATATTTGGTGTCTCTTTCTTTGGAGTGAGCAGGCTGTTATCTCAATGGTACTCTGATTGTTTTCTGGGAGAATGAAGAAATGGCTAGGGTGAACAGTTGGTACCTAATCTCTGGGCTTTCAACTGCAGTAAGGATCTGCAGGAAGGTGGTGCTGGCTACTCCTAGTTGCCAGGCCCTGGGAAGTGGTCATGAGCTCTGGCCAGATCTACCAGTTCTCCAGAGCAATTGTCAATAGCAGCAGCAGGAAGTATGATTTCCCAGGGCAGTGAAAGCCACAACAGCTAGTGTTTGATCACAAAGTCCTCCTCTGAAGTGACTGGAACCACAGGTGGTAACTATTCAGGGACTCCTAGTGGAAGTGGGACATGACCAACTCTAGAGCCAGTGATAACTGTGGTGGTTTACCCCCTCCACCTGTAGTCCATGCATGAAGCAACCCACATAAGAGGTGCTGTACAGGTGGTTCTTAGTTTCAGGGTCTTGGGGAGTAATAGAGATCAGGTACTACCCAGAGCACTCAGCAGTGGGAGCAGTGGGGTTTGTGTGTTCCCAGGAGTGAACCGTTTCTGGGTGCTTGGCAGGTCCAATGTGGCACTTAGCCCCCTCCTGCCATTGGTCTACTCTTTCAGGCTGCTGGGGGGTCTGCACCTAATCCGCCCCACTGCCCCTACTGGCTCCATGGGCTCCGCTGTGCAGGTTCCACCCCACCACAGATGCTGACTCTGTGGGCTGGCGCGGGCTCTGCCTTACCACACACACTGCCTCTGTGGGCTGGTGTGGGCTCTGTCCCACTGCAGTCAATGGTTCCATGGGCTCCTCCTCTCTGCTGATGCTGGCTCCGTGGGTTGGCGTGGGCTCCTGGCTCCACTGGCTGGCACAGGGCTCCGCCCCACTGCAGATACTGGCTTCAGAGGCTGGTGTGGGCTCTGTCCCACCACAGACGCTGACTCTGCGGACTGGTGCCAGGTCCTGGCTCTGCTGGCTGCCACAGGACTCTGCCGCATTGCAGACGCTGGTTCTGCGGGCTGGTGCAGGCTCTGCTCCACCACAGATGCTGGCTCCAAAGGCTGGCACAGACTCCACCCCACCATCAATGCTGACTCCACGGGCTCCGTGGCGCGGGCTTGGGCTCCGTGGCATAGGCTCTGCCACTGCCGCTGCTGCTGCCTCCACTGGCTCCTCCCCGTTACCGCTGCTGTCTCTGCAGCAGGGTTCCACTGCCCTGCCCTCTGCTAGTTCAAGGTGCTTCCTGTGGCAGTCAGCCTCTCCTCCTATCCTCCCCCCCAACAATGTAGGCTTGCCTCCCCTGTGGGACCAGACTTCCCCAGTTCCCTCTGTCCGGGCTTTACATTCCACAGTCCACAGAGTATTGCTGTCCCGCCCATTGTGCACTGCTCCCTAGGCTATCTCCACAACCTCCACTGACCCCAGCCCTCTCCCAGGGACTAACCTCAGGAACCTAAGTCTCAGGTCCCAGCCCCCGCCCGGTGCCTCAGGCTGTGGTGTCTGTGCCTGTATTCAGTTCATCTGTGTGAGTCTCTAACTCTGCTTTTCCACTCCCGATCCAGCTGCTGCATTTTACTCAGGCTTTGAGGTCTCTCTAACTCCTCTGATCATCGGTTAGGTGGCTTCTCCGGGTGTGGGTTCCTTTTCTTTTTCACAGCTCCCTCCCTGGGGCACTGGTGCCATCTTAATTCCTTTTCTCTCTCTCTCTCTTTTTTCTGTTGTTCTACCCAGTTATGTCAGAGGTTTCTTGCAGTTTTTGGAGGTTTAAATTCAGCATTCAGATGATGTTTTGTCCAATTTGGTTCATATTTAGATTTTTTTTTTGATGTATTTGTGGGAGAGGGTGAGTGTGACGTCTTACTCCTCCACCATCTTGATGCCGACCCCTTGTACTTAAATTTCTTCATATGCTTATAAGGATCTGTTTGCATGTAGTGAATGACAGCAATTTACCCAAGAGCTTTTGGATATCCTTTGTAACTGCCACTGGCGCCCTGCCAACATAATAACAGACATGTTCTCATTCTCATATAATCAATATAATTCTTATTGCTAACCACTTCATTCTGGGAGGCTGTCCTCTGGAAAAGCCTATTGCCTTCATATTTGGTTCAAAACAAGAAATAGGCAACCAACTTCTAATATAAAGTTAAAACATAATACAATGCTATTGAACAGAGTAATCATAAAGTTAAGCTGCAGCATGAAATAATTTATTTGGTTCTTAATTATAATTTAATCTACTGAAACTGTTCTACCGAGGTGATATGTAATGATTAATATATTGAATCCATCAGTAAATGCAATTAGAATGTGTATGTATAAATACTGGCTTTCCAAAAACACATCCTTCTCAGGCATACAGCTTTCTTTTTCACTTTATATAAAAAGTCATAAGACAATAGCAACAATAAAAACTATGGAATACATGCAGTCATGACATTAATTAATGCACTATTTTTTGTATCAGTTTCCAAAAACTTCCAAAATATTTTAAAATGGCATATGTATTTAATACCTTGCCTGTTTTAAATGTGCATATTATGATATCCACTGCATTTCATTTATTTTTTATTTTTTTGCCTTTTAGGGCCTCAGTTGCAGCATACAGAAATTCCCTGGCTAGGGTTGAATTGGAACCACAGCTGCCAGCCTATACCACTGCCAGAGCAATGCAGATTCTGAGCTGCATCTGCAACCTACACCACAGCTCACAGAAATGTTGTATCCTTTAACCTACTGATCAAGGCCAGAGAAGGAACCCACAACCTCATGGATAATAGTTGGGTTCATAAACTGCTGAGCCACAATGGGAACTCCTGCATTTAATGTTAATATCTCCAATTTCAAATTATTTGCATTCTATTTGATGGTAATTAATAAATATGACAGGAAACAAGCATATTTTAAAGTTGCTCCTAGTTTTTAAGGCTTTTCTTCAAAAAGAATAGTGGCATGAGGAGTCCACACTATAGACATGGAAAAATAGTCACACGCGTTTACAGAGTTGTATGAAGTGGAAAGGCACATATACATGGTATTTCAACATGTGAAATAGTTTGTAAAATAGGAGTTCCCATACCCAGAACTTGGATCCAATAAATTTGAAATGATACAAATAAGTTTCACTTTCTACTTATTATCTTTTCTCATATTTCTCAAAGACCAAAGACATTGCTTAAGTCCTACGGAGGCTGCCTCCGCAAATATTCATGTTTCACATTACCTTCAATGAATGGATTCCTTTACTTTATCACTATCCATCAGTTCCTCTTGTCATTGTTACCCTCTGCATCTAGCTCATTATTACAAACACTTTTATTGCCCAGTACCACAATCCTTAGATTATCTTTGCCTTTTAAAATGCCAACTCTAGATGAATCCCAAATCTCTTTTCTTGGAACACTATTCTTACTTATTTCTGTGACATTTTCCTAACTGGATGGTCCTTTTTATTGCCTCTTTGGCTGTTTTTTTCTTTGTCTGCTGAACTGTAAATTTTGGCCTGAATCTCTGTCTTCTCTGTCTATATTCCTTTGCTATTCAATTCTCATATCTTACATAGCTTTAAAATTTTTTTGTATCAAAGTGATACATTTCATTGCCTTCTTGACATGTTAATTTAAATGTCTCATAGATCTCAGAATTACCAGGCTCAATTTTAATTCCTGCTGCCTAAATCTCTGTTCCTTGCCTCCTCTTATGCACATTATCTGTCCTTCCAGCTTCTCCTCCAATTTCAGTAAATTACATTAATCTGGGAGCTTAAAATAGAAGACAGTCATATTTGATATTTACTTTTCTTCATATCCATATCAGTCCATCAGAAAGTCATTTTCTTTCCATATATGAATATGCCTCAAATCTTATTCTTTCCATATCATAATATATCTCAAATTGGTTCATGTCTAACTTTACTACCTCCTCTCCAGGCCAGAAACCTTATCTGGGTCAGTGCAATAGCTCTTAACTTTACCCTTTACACACCATCTTTTTCTTCCAGTTTACTCTGCACATGGTACCAAGAATGTCTGCTCCTGCTATTATCTCCTTTCCAACTTCCCAATGCCTCCATAACAGATGTGAAAACAAAAATGGAAACTTCCCATCATGGCCTTATAAGCCTTTGAAAGTTCTGTTCTTGCTCACCTCTCCAAACCTCACGAAAATCATTCCTCTTTAACTCACTATACTAGATCAAATTGTCTGTTTTTCAATTTCTCAAACATTCTGTGCTATTACACATGTTCATACTGTTCTAACTGCATAGAAGTTTTTCTTTCATTTCCTTATTATCCCTCATATATGATCTCAATTGCACATGCAGTAGTAACTTCCATTAACACTATTGAAAATGTTTCTTTTAAAGCCCCCCTGCAAAACAACACACAAACATACACATTTTTCACATCTTCAAATAATTCCATTTCCCTAAACAGTGCTTATCACAGTTTATTATTACATATTTCTTGTTTTCTTACTTTTTCTGTTTTCCTTACCAGAATTCTTGAAAGCACAAAATTTGTCTTTTAGGCTATTAAACCCTCACCACCTAGCAATGTGGTTGTCATACAGAGGTACTAAATAGCAGCTTTGAGTAAACTGTAGAATGAATTATCATATCTATCTGGGCATAATTTATGAGAAGCATGTGAATAATTAAGACAACTTCAAATGAAGTTAATGAACCTAGAAGTGTTGGACCTGTTGTGAGACACTTTTTAGAATTATTGACCACAAAAGGATGGCGAATGGCAACCAGGACAATCATCAGCCTAGGGCCACCTTATTTCCAACAACCAGGTGTGCCTGACCATTTACTTTCTTTTGATTTTTTTAAAAAAAGGTGTTATAATTAACTGCTGGCTTAGAGACAGGGTTGTAGAGTAGAGGAAGTTGAGCTCACATCCTTTCAGAAAAACACCAATATTACAACTAATTGCTGAACAACTATTGATAAAAAAGACTGGAACATACCAAAAAAGATAGTCTACATTCAAAGGGAAGTAACCATAATGAGACAGCTGGAAGAGTGCATTCATGATATAATAAATTCCCATTCCATCCTGGTAGGTGATCCACAAACTGGAAAATAATTATGTCACAGAGGTTCTCTGACAGGAGTGAGAGTTCTGAGCCCCAGGTCAGTTTCCCCAGGATGTGGGCCTAGCATCAGGAGGAGGAGCTCCAAAGTACCAGACTTTGAAGACAAGTGAGGACCTCCACAGAACTGGAGAAACAGACTCCACTGTTTGAGAACTCCACACAAGTTCTCATATACTGGGACCCAGGGAAAGGCCAGAACTCCACAAGACCCTGGTCCAGAACTGCCTGCTGATCTTGGAGACTCTTCTGAGAAGGCACAGTTCAGCTGTGGCTCACTATGGGGAAAAGGACACTGGTGGCAGAGCCCCTGGGGGGAGTATTCATCAGCATGAGCTCTCCTGGACTGGAGGTTGCCATTTTGGCACCAAGACCTGTCCCCCCTGCCCCCCCCAGGTTCCAGTGCTAGGATGCCTCAGGTCAAAAAACCAATAGGGTGGCACTACAACTCCATTTATAAGCATACAGGCAGTTTAAAGTGTTCCTGAGTCCACAGCTGCCTCTAAACACACTCCTTGACATTGCCCTGCCTACCAGAGGTCAAGATCCAGCTCCAACCACCAGTGGGCAAGCTCCAGTCACTCCCCCCGGGAAGCCTGCACAAGGCCTTAGACCAACCTCACCCACAAGGGGGCAGACACAAGAAGCAAGAGGAAATATAGTCCAGCACTTTGCAGAACAGACACTGCAAACACAGAAAAATTAGATGAAATGAGATTGATAACATAATGGGGATTCCCTTGTATAGTACTTGTTGCTTTTCTCTTGTTGCTTATGTCAGTTTGATTAATACATGTCTTAGTATATTCCTCTTTGGATTTATTCTATATGGGACTGAACTTCTGGACTTGAATATTTTCTTTCCCATGTTAGCAAATTTTTCTTTAATCTCTTCAAGTGTTTGCTCGGGCCCCTTCTCTCACACTTCTTCCTCTGAGAATTCTTTAATGTGAATATAGGTGCATTTATTGTTGCAACAGAAAACTCTTAGGCTGTCCTTACTTCTTTTCATTCTTTTTCGTTATCCTGTTACACATCAGTAATTTGCATGGATTTGTCTTCAAGCTCTTTTATTTTTTCTTTTGTCTCATTTATCGTACTATTGGCTCCTCCTAGTGTATTTTTTCATTTCTTTAATTTTTTCAATTCTGTTTTGTTCTTTATCTCTAGTTGTTTGTTAAACATTTCTTGTAGCTTCTTGGTCTGTGCCTCCAATCTTTTTTTCTGAGATCTTGGGTCATCTTTGCTATCATTACTCTGAATTCTTTTTTGGATACAGTGCCTATCTCTAATCCACTTAAGTATTCTGTTTTTTTTTCTTTTTTCTAGTTCCTAAGTCTTGGATATATTTCTCTGCTGTCTCACTTCTCTAGGTGAAAGGAAAGTTAGAAACAAGAAAATTGCAAGAAAATTGCAAATGGGAATTCTCACAGGTAAAGACATACCATAAAGGCAGGAAATCACTCCCACACCAATATATCAAAACCAGCAATTGTGAGAAGAGGATAGTACAAATGCAGGATATCAAAAATGCATTTGGAATTAAGAGACCAGCAACTTAATGTTGTATATGTATTGTTGAGGCTAAAATATATGCTACTAATACTGAGGAAATTAAAGAGAAAATAATAAAAGAACTGTAGACAAATGAGAATGAAACAGACAATGGTCCAAAATCCATGGGACATAGAAAAAGCAGTTCTAAGAGAGAAGTTTATATCAATACAGTCTTACCCCAGGAACAAGAAAAATCTCAAATAAACAATCTAACTTCACACCTAAAGCAACTAGAGAAAGGAAACAAGCAAAACCCAAAGTGAGTAAAATGGGAGAAATCATAAAGACAAGAGCAGAAATAAATGAATTAGAGTTGAAGAAGAAAATAGAAAACAAAACAAACAATAAAAAGGTAGCTCTTTGAAAAGATAAAATTGATAAAATTTTAGCCAGACTTACTAAGAAAAAAAAGGAGAGGTTTCAAACCATAAAATTAAAAAAAAAGTTACAACTGACACAATAGAAATACAAAGGATTATAAGGGATTACTAAAAGCAAGTATATTAAAGTAAAACGGACAACCTAGAAAAAAAATATTTAAAAAGGTACAGTTTACAAAGACTGAACCAGGAGGAAATAGAAAATATAAATAGGCCAATTACAAATACTGAAATTGAAACTGTGATTTTAAAACTTCTAACAAACAGATGTCCAGTATCAAATGACTTCACAGGTGCATACTATGAAATATTTACAGAAGCGTTAACACTTATCTTACTGAAATTACTTCAAAAAATAACAGAGGAAGAAATACTCCCAAACTCTTTCTATGAGGCCACCAACATCCTTCTACCTAGGCCAGGCAATGGTGCCACAGAAAAGAAAACAACAATCTAATATAACTGATGAATTTAGATGCAAAAATCCTCAACAAAGTATGAGCAAACAACGTCCAGTAATACATTAAAAAGAACATGCACTGTGATTAAGTGAAATTTATACCAGGGAGGTAAGGATTCTTCAATAGCTGCAAATCAATCAGTGAAATACAGCACGTTAACAAAAATTGAAGAATAAAAACCACATGGTCATCTCGATAGATGCAGAAAAGCCTTTTGACAAAATTCAACACCAATTTATGATAAAAATTCTCCAGAAAGTGGGAATATAGAGTACCTATCTCAACATAACAGAGGCTATATATGACAAACCCACAGCTAACATCATTCTAACTAGTGAAAACCTGAAATAATTTCCTCCAAGATCAGGAACAAGACAAGGATGTCAATTTTTCCATGGTTATTCAAGATAATTCTGGAATCCCTAGCCACAACAAGAAGAAAAGAAAATGAAATAAAAAGGATACAAACTGGGAAAAAAGAAGTAAGACTGTCACTATTTGCAGATGCCATGATACTATACTTAGAAAATTATAAAGATGTTACCGGAAAACTGCTAGAGCTCATCAATGAAGTCAGTAAAGCTGCAGAATACAAAATGAATACACTGAAATATCATGCATTCCTTTGCGACAATGAAATATCAAACAAATTAAGGAAACAATTCCATTTACCAGCCATCAAAAAAACAAAAAACAAAAACTAAGAATAAACCTACCTAAGGAGGGAAAAGATCTGTACTCTGAAAACTATGACACTAATGAAAGAACAAAAATTACACTATTGGAAATTTATACTATATTCTTGGATTGAGAGAATCAATACTGTCAAAATGACTATACTAAACAAGGCAATCTAAAGAGTCTGTGCAATCCCTATCAAATCACCTATGGTATTTTTCACAGAACTAAGAACAAAAAATTGTAAACCTGTATGAAACACAAAAGACCAAGAATAGGCAAAGCAATCTTGAGAAAGAAAAATGGAGCTGGAGGAATCATGCTCCTCAATGTTAGTTTATCCTACAAAGTTACAGTCATCAAAACAGCTTGTTACTAGCAGAAAAAAGAAATATAGATCAGTGGAACAGAATAGAAAGTATAGAAATAAACCCATACACTTATGGTCAGTTAATCTATGACAAAGGAGACAAGAAAATAAATGGGGAAAATACAATCTTTTCAATAAGCAGTGCTGGGGAAACTGGACAATTATACATGAACAAATGAAATTAGGACATTCTCAGATAACCATGTATAAATATGAATTAAGATGGATTAAAAGCCTAAATACAAATTTGGGTTCTATAAAACTCTTAAAGGAAAACATAGGTGGAACACCCTGACATAAATTAGAGCAATATATTTTTGGATCCTCCTCCTCGAGTAATGAAAATAAAAAAAATAAACAAATGGGACTTAAAAGATTTTTGCGCAGCAAAGCAAGCCATAAACAAAATGAAAAGATCACCTACAGAATGGATAAATGATTTACAGCTGACTAGGGATTAATCTCCAAAATATATCAAGAGCTCTTAGATGTGTGTGTGTGTTTGTGTGTAAAACACAAATCGAAAATTGGCAAAATATCTAAATAGAGATTTCTCCAAATAAGACATACAGATGTCCAAAAAAGCACATGAAAGGAAGCTCTGCATCACTACTTATTAGAGAAATGCAAATCAAAACTACAGTGAGATATCACTTCATACCAGTCAGAATGGCCATCATAAAAAAGTCTGCAAATCAGTTACTACCGTGACACAACAAGATTGACAGTGTCTGCATTAGCAGTGATGTGGTTTGATCCCCAAACTTGTGCAGTGCAGTAGGATCCTGAGTTGCTGCAGCTGTGGTGTAGGTCATAACTCTGGCTCAGAACCCATCCCTAGCTCCAGAACTCCATATGCCAAGGGTCAGCCAAAAAAGAAGGAAAAATGTCTACAAATCATAAATTCTGGAGAGTGTGTGGAGATATCCTCCATGGTGGGAATATAAATTGCTACAACCACTGTGGAGAACAGTATGGAAGTTCCTAAAAAACTAAAAATAAACCTACTATATGATCCAGCAATCCCACTCCTGGGCATCTACCCAGAGAAAACCATAATTTAAGAAGATACATGCACCAGAAGTTTCGTTGCAGCACTATTTACAATAGCCAAGACTTGGAAGCAACCTAAATGTCCAAAGACAGAGAAATAGATAAAGATGTACACATGTACAAAGAGATTTTACTCAGCCATAAAAAACAGTTAAATAATGGCATTTGCAGCAACATGGGTAGACCTAGAGATTATCATACTAAATGAAGTCATACAGAAGACAAACATGATATCTCTCATATGTGGAATCTAATAAAAATGATACAAATGAATTTATTTGCAAAATAGAAACAGACTCACAGACATAGAAAAAAAAAACTTATGGTTACCAAAAGTCAGGGGAGGAGAGATAAAATAGAAGTTTGGGTTAATGTAAACATATATCTATCATATCTACATATAATAGATAATTGACCCACTGTATAGCACACGGAACCCTAACCAATATTCTATAATAACCTATATGGGAAAATAATATGAAAGAGAATATGAATCATTGTGTTGTACACCTGAAACTAACACAACACTGTAAATCAACTATACCCCAATAAAAATTAGGAAAAAAGCATTTTTTGGAGTGCATAGGTATTGTTGGTCTTTCATCACATACTTCACTAAATTACAGAGGGGAACAATTTCTTGCCAATTTTCTGTCAAAGTTAGAAATCAAATAAGGACTGAAAGTTAAGATAAGTGGCAAAGATCTTTAATTGTTATCATAGTCCTTGGGTTGATAGCTGGGAAGATGCACCATTGTGAATTGAAGGCAAAAGATATTCCATGCTTTGGCTATATTTTTTGAAATACTTTTGGATTATTAGGACTTAATTCAATTTTAGTATATTCTTTTTATTTAAACATATTTTTGAGTGCCTGTCATGTAGTAGGAACTTGGTAGTCATTAGTGAACAAAAGAAGAATCCCTGTCCTAGTAACGTTTATATTCTGTGGGTGAAGGCAAACAAACAAAAATACAAATAAAATACACTAGAATATATTAAGTGCCTATAATTTGTAATCCATCTATACATAAATGTATATGTGTATGTATATATACACACATATAATCTGTTTATATATAAAATCCGTATATACAACTCATAACAATCTTTCAAAATTTCTTAGAGGAAAAAAACTCTCCTTGCTTTGGAAGTCCGTCCGTATGTAATCCACACATGGCTCTGATTTGTTCTGCTGCTCACAATTATGAGATTTTTCTAATGCTGTCAAAATATTTCTCACAACATACAGACATTGTAATGGAGAAATTCCAATGACTTTTGACAGCTGTATAATAGTTTCTAGTGTTAAGATGGATTATGTTGGAGGTTTAAACTATTATCCAAATCAATAGCACTAATCCTATTTCTCTAATTCAGTTCTGGTTTTCACTGAAAGAAGACTGAGTGTATGTGCTATGTTTGCAAGAAATATTTTACAATGGAAATAGCCATGATATATATGAATGTATTTAAGGAGTTTATTTGCCTTAATAAAATATTACTCTTTCTTCTTGTAATACTATACTGAACAGCTAAGATTTGTATCTTCATAATGAAAATTTAAAATAGAGGAAAGAAAACATTTGACATTAAACATAAAAAATGTGATTTAGTTTTTATACATTAAAAGTAATAGCTATTTATTGTATAACTATATTTAGAGAGAATGATGCTTTTCCTTCGCTCCTTTAACAAAATTCCATATTTGTTATATTTTTAGTTTTATTCATTTAAAATTTCTTCCTTGAGTTTTACTTTGATATTCATTGTTTTTAAGAAATGTGATTTTTATTGATATGTATTTGACCTTTCCTCTAAATGCATTATTCTTACTGATTTCTGAATACTTTCATTTAATCAAAGAACAATCTTGCAGTATTTCAATATTTTGAAATGTATTGAGACCTGTTTTATGGCTCAGTGTATGGTCTATCTTGGAGAATTTTCCATGTACCCTTGAAAAGAATGTGTATGCAGCAGCCTTTGGATACATAGGTTTTATAATTATCAACTAGGTCAAAGTGAATGATAGTGTTGTTCAGCTCTTTTGTCTTTTCCAATTTTTTCTTTTTCTTTTTTTTAATTCTTGAGAGAGGATTATTAACCTATACAACTATGATTGTGAATGTTTCTATTTCTTCCTTTAATTTTGTCATTTTTTCATTATGTATTTTGAGACTATTTTCATATGCAGGCATATTTATGATTTTTGTACTCCTGATTATACTTTTTTCTTATTATGAAATATTTCTTTTACTCTTGCCTCAAATTATATTTTAATACTAATATTCAACTCTAACTTTCTTACACGATTTTGCCTGGTTAACCTACCATTATTCTTTTACTTTCAACCTAGCTTTATTTTTACATTTAGATTATGCCTCTGTAGAAAGTATGTAGTTATAATTTACTTTTTTATAATTTCTTAATATCTCTACATTTTAAAATGGGAATCCTCAATTTATTTGCATTTAATATATGTTTAGATTTTTACATTCCATTTCATTACTTGTTTTCTATTTTCCCCATGTTTTTTGTTTCTCTTGTTTTCTGACTTCTTTTGTGTTAATCTTCGAAAATGAATTTAACGTACATAATGGCTTTACAGTTCTATTTCTTTGCAAATTTTAATAGTTTCTCCAATCATTCCAATATGTATTTTAACTTTTTACATTCTACTTAGAGTAAATGCAATATCATTGTATCATTCCATGAAAAATGTAAAAACTTTTCAATAAACATTAGACCAATGCCACTTTGGCTATAGTTATCATATATAGTATATCTATGTGTATTTTAACTATATGTGTTGGACCTACACTCTTACTTTTTTCATTAAGCATTTAAAGCTACCTACTTATAAATATTGCTTTAGAAATTTCTTGTAATTTGTTATTTTTATAATTCAATTTAAAATATTTTAAAATTTACCTTGAGTTTTTCTTTCTACAGGCTAATTTTTTGGTTCTTGTTTTGAAATATTAGAACACACACATATTTGTATTTAAGCTCCACTGTACAATGCTATGTTTTGTTTTAGTCACTCATAAGTTATTATTAAGAGAAAAATATTTGCATTTAATAACTTATACCAAAATTCTGATGCTTTTGATTTCCTCTCCAGAATCTGAAATTTCATTTGGCATCATTTTCCTTCATCTAGAACTTCCTTTGTTATTTCTTAAAGTGTTGCTCTGCTAAAGATGAATGCTCTTAGTTTTTATTAATTTATTCATTTTTTTCCCTTAATTCTCACATGACATTTTAACTGGATTTTTAAATCTGAATTTTCAGGGTTATTTGTTAGCACCTTAAATATTCCAATTTCTTTTGATATCTAATTTTTTGAGATGATAAATGAATATTTGTGTTGTTAGTATCTATAGGTTATATCTTTTTGACTAATTACTTTTAATGTTTTCTACATTTTTTTGAGTTTCAGCAGTGACTTCAATTGGTTTTTCAATAATTTTCTTTATATTTAATGCATTTGGGGCTTGCTGACCTTCTCAAAATGTAAATTGATAAATTCCACAATATTCCAGAAATTTCTTGCCATTATTTCCTCAAATACTTTATTCTGCCTCATTTCCTCTCATTTCTGTTTTCAGGACTCCAGCACATGAATGTCATGATTTGATAATATTTTATGAATCCCTGAGGTTCTGTTAAAGTGTTCTCAATCTTTTTTCTTTGCTTTCTTCAAACTGGATAACTTTTATAGATCCATCTTCCACTGACTACAGTTTTTTTTTTTTTTCAAATCCAATTGACTGTTACTATTTAATGAGGGCATATTTTAAGAATCTTGTTTTTAGTTCTATAATTTTCATTTAATTCACTTTTATACTTATCTCTTTACTGAGTTTTCTTTTTTAATTCCTTTTTTCAAATACTTCTTGATAGTGGATGTACCTCCTACTTTAAAATCATTTTTTTTGCTAATTATAACATCTGTGACCTTTTAGTATCACTTATATTTTTTCCCTCTCTGTACTAGTCATCTTTTTCTATTTTTCATATGTCCAATAATTTTGAATTATTTTTTCAACCCTTTGAAGGTTCTGGATTAAGTTGTGTTTCTCTCAATGTTGTTGATTTCTTGTTTTAACAGGCAGGACTGAAACTCCTAACTCAGTCTTTCCTCCAGTGAGTGGAAGCTAAGAGCTCTGTTTAGATTTTTAGCCATCTTTTGGCTGCTTGCATCTGCATTTAACCTGGATCGTTTAGAGCTCAGCTAGACCTCTGGTTTATATGGAGAGTGAATCAGACAATCAACATTTATTCAACTTCCACACTAATACTAAGAACAGAAAGAGAAAAGGGAAGTTTAGATCCTATCTGAAAATGTTACCTAATAAAGCATTTCGTTTTCTGCTTTATACTTGCAATTTTTGGATGTCAAATCAGACCAGAAATTACCACACATTAGTATATTTGCCTAACATGTAAAGTGTTGATGATTCCTTGATTTTTATATAAACATTTGTAACATTCAAAAAGTGTTTTTACTTTTAAACTTGTTCATGAAATACATTGACATAGGGCTACTAGCAGTGTAAGTCAGTGAGACCTGTGTGATGGACATGTTTAAAATATAAATGTAAATTATTTTGAATATAACTCAGGAACTCAGAAAGCCAGCACAATCCTTGGGTTTTCAGTTTCCCTATACCACATGAACAATATTTGGCAACAGGTCAATCCACTAAACTTTTGGCATATATTGGCATAGGGAGACCACTGCCAAGATTTCTGCAGCCAGGAATGGTATAGGAAAATTACATTTGCGCTCCTAAGTTCTTGGTATGAAAGTATTCTACTTGTTGCACTTGTTTTCCCCAGATCAAGCTCTTTAAATATGAGAGGAACATAATTTGTAATTGCTACAAGGCAGGGATCTGTTACACAGAGATAAGTACATTAATACTGACAAACATATTTTCCCCACTTATTGCTAGGTACATGCTAACTAGTTACATCTGCACTTCATACACTTTGCAATTTGCATTAAATTTCTCTCTCTCTCTTATTCACCCATTCACACAAACACACATACTCTTTACGTACTTACTTAACTGATGAAGAAACCGAAGATGTTATTTAAATTGATCAAGTCCACATTATAAATGGAAAAAATAGAATGTAAATTGTAAATTCAGGTCTACCGCCTATCAAAGAAAGATTTTACTCTTCTCATTTATTATCGTGGCTTGAAAGAACTGATACCTCCTCATTATATTTTCTCTTACTAACTGATGGAAAATGACTACAAAATTTTGAGCTTGCAAACGACTAGTCTATAAAATATTCTATAAATGTACAAAAGCCTTGTGGGTTACATAATCTGTTAATGTTAAACACAATAATTTCCTAAAATATTGATATTTATTGAAATCATAATATGGAATGAGAGATTACAACAGTTTTTATCTAGAGAAATGAGACATTTCCTTGTAATTTTTTTATATTCAATTTTTTTTAAATTACAGCCATGTAGGAAGATTTGTGCTAGATGTATTAAAAATTCAAAGACTCAGCCATTTCAGTTGTCAAGATTCCACAGTATGTAGAATCAGAAACTTTAATAAGAAAAAAACATGGGATAAAATGAGAAGCCCTAGAGAAGGTGTAACTTGTGGCAGTATGTGTGGTGACAATGGTGACAATTATCACATTTCAGCTACAAGATCCAGATCATTCCTAGATCTTGTCTTCCTGTCATAAATGATACAAAGTTACTTTTTGGGTCTGATGAATCTTTTTCTATTTTTAGGAAATAACTGTGAATGAAACATGTCTCCTAAAGTATTGACTTTCTGAACGTTAAAAATATTCTCTTAAGATTGTTAACTATTTTTATTTTTAAACATCTATAAGTCATACAGTTCATACGTGCTATTCACTATGGGGCTTTCAGAATAAATATACCGAGTGGAAATGGCCATAGTGTTTAAATGAGATGTCCAGTTTCCATTCAACAATGTAACTACCACATAAAAATTTATTATCCGATTACAAAATCATACTATGTCTTATTTCAGTATCCTTCTATATTTCCAGTGATATAAAATATAGAGATCAATGCAGTAGTGACTAACTTAATGGAAGTGTATAAATTGTGTTTGGTGTTGATTTCTTTGTTCTGTGAAGAAGAATAAACTGTGTAATTATATGTTCCTCTACCTTTCTGCTAATCATATTATAAAATATTAGTTCAGTTACTCTGTGTATCTATAGTCTAAGCTGTCAGAAAATGAGAGCACATAGCCAACTCTCCTACCTACAGTCAAATTTTCTATTCCCCTTAGGATAGATGATTTTCCAGCTATTTTTAGTATTTTCTAGGTTTAGACATTTCTGAAATCCTCATAAGTATAGCTTATTTCAGTAATTGATCCTATATTTGTCTTTGTATATAATATTTTCAAAAAATAATGGTTAAAAAGATAAAAATATAAATATTCATGATAATATTAGATAAATGAAGAACAGCAGATGTACTATTAACCTAATGTAAAAAATGAAGGACAGGATCAATTAGTAAAAATCCAGAAACACTCATAAAAATTTTAATTTGATCTTATGTCTAATTATATTTTATATCCTGAAAAAATAAAAAATATCTCTTTTTAAATTTTACAGTGCTCAGGGGTCACACTAATCTTTTATATGTTTTTAATACCAGTCATGTGCATAAATTATAATGTAATTGCTTCTTTAGGTTTTTTTTTTAAACATCTCCCTTAACCATAAAACAGATTTAATTGCATAAAAGGAATTGGAACATTAGCATTTTGCTATTATATCAGTTGCCTTTACTTTCACTTGAATGTCATTTTATTAGCATATTTGTCAGCATTTATTGAAGTCCAACAATTGGGTAAGCAAGAGCAAAGAGAATAAAAAGGTAACAAATTAATAAGTTAAGCCTTTGGATCACCTTTAGAAATGATCAGTATGGTTGTTTTGAGGAGAGTGTTAATATGTGGAAAAGCGATTTCAGCAAATAAATGAGAAAGTTTTTTTAGAGATGAATAAAAGTTTTGTGAAAAACAGTGGGAGTTGAGAATAATAGGCAATGAAATCCTTTACCACAATTACATATTTTTCCAGGAGCTTCAAACAAGAGCAAAGTGAATGTCAGGCTTTTCCAGGGTTGGAAATTGCCAAGGAGAGCTAGGATTACCTGTGAAGGGTAGGACTGGTGACAGTTTGGTTAAAATGTTCAACTATGAAGTTCAGGAATGGTTTGAAACCATATAAAGCCAAAATTGTTTAAATATTCACCATATTTAACTTAACTGTAATGATATTATCTTAAATATATATATAACTTTTTGTAATGTTATGAAAATTTACTTTTGGCAAAGTTATGAAAATAAATATAAAACAGACAAAAAGTTACATTGAATTCATTCTAAATCATATAAATGTGGCATTCATCAGCATTTGCAAAAATATGCATTTGTCTCTCCACATTTATAATTACACAGAATTAATCAGTTTTTACACAGGTAGTGATGTTTTTTTGTTTCTAATCTATCAATAATTTTGCAGAAATTTAGGCTAAAATAAGTACTATTTTATAGACATATTGATACGAGAATTTGGTTAAGCACGTCCATTATCCTGGTTAAAAGAAGCAATTGTTTTTTTAACACAAGTCTGGAATATTTTGCTGTGATGTTTCTATAAGATTTTAGTGTATCCATGTATTCATTCATTAACAAATATTTATTGAGGTCCAGCTAGTTACCAAACATAGTTCTAGGCACTGAAGATATAGTAGCGAACAAAATGGAAAACATACATAGTATCTGCTCAGAATCTGAGATTTAATTCTATTTTAGGGACTCTGTAATTAGTCACAGCCTAAGATATTCACAATACAAGCCATTTTATTACCATAGTTTCCTCATTGTTATAATTAGTAGCTGTTACTTGGCCTTTTCCTCTAGAGTTCCTGGACCCTCATTTGAGTCAACCCGTTTTAGTTTCAAGGTTTACAGCTACTTCTGTAGCCACGATATAGCCAACTCTTGATTTCTAACTTCAGGTCTTCATATTCCATTGTCCATAATATGCTTGGGGACGTCTTAATGTCAACTCTTCTTCTACTGGTTCTAGGTGAGGTATTACCTCAACCTCTCAGAATAGCTATCATCAAAAAGAACACAAGTAAAAATGGTAAGGATGTGAAGAAAGAGAACCCTCCTACACTGTTGGTGGGAGCATAAATAGGTACAGACACTGTGGAAAATGGAACAGAGTTTTCTCAAAAAAGCTAAAAATAGTGCTACCATACGATCTAGCAATATCCAAAGATGACAGAAACACTAATTCATTAAGGAGTTTGGACTGGTAGATGCAAACTATTACATTTAGAATGGATAAGTAATGAGGTTCTACTGTACACCACAGGGAACTATATCCAATCTCTTGGGATAGAACATGATAGAAGATACTATAAGAAAAAGAATGTGTATATATATATATGTGTGTGTGTGTGCATGTGTGTGTATGACAGGATTACTATGCTATACAACAGAAACTGACACAACAGTATAAATCAGCTATACTCTAATGAAAATAAAATTTACAAAATAAAAACACTGAAAAAAAGATATGTGCACCCTGATATTCGTAGCATCAGTATTTACAATAGTCAAGATATGGAAGCAAACTAAGTGTCCTTTAACAGATGAATGCATAAAATGTGATATATATACCACAATGTGTATATATATACATATATATATGTACATACACATATATATATAACAGATACAAAAGGAAATTATAGGCAATTAATCTCTCTAAAATTCATGTAAATAAAATATTGACTGTATAAAATTAAAATAATAGTGACAGAAATACTCTTCAATTAAATATACAGGAATAAAAACAAAATAAACAATAGTATGTAAGATGAAGTTTGAATTTGCTCTTTAGGTCTGTGCCTGCAGTATATGGAAGTTTCCAGGCTAGGGATCGAATTATAGCTGCAGTTGCCTGCCTGTGCCACAGACACAGAAATGCCAGATCTGAGCTACCTCTGTGACCTATACCAGAGCTCACATCAGTGCTGGATCTTTAACCCACTGAGTGAGGCCGGAATTGAACCTGCATGCTCATGAACAGCTGAGTTCGTAACCTGCTGATCCACAACAGGAACTCTCAAAATCATTTTTGTTATTTGTGAGACAGTTTAAGATACTGATTAACTTTAAAATCAATGCACAGAGATGAATACACCTTAAACTGGAAAGAACAGACTATACAGAAGGATTTGGGATTTCTGGGTTCTCAAAGTTTTTGAGTATTTCGTGTAATTCCTGTTCCAGTGTATGGGGTACCATATTTTCTCAAAAACTACCAACTTATACTTAATAAAAATAATGAGGCAGTATATTCAGTGAAAGTTAACAGTCTATAGGATTCTACTTTTCTGTCTACATTTGGCTACATAATCTACTTTATCATTAATATGGAAAATTCTCTGGGTGTAGTTTATTCCTTAAACTGAAAATTTGTAAATGTTATTTTCTAACCTACTTTGTCTCTGCATTGGAAAGTGAGGTCTTGTCCTCAAATACTTTGGAATTTTGTTTAAATATAAATATTTTTTAGATTGTGTATTGCTAAAGCTTAATAGTGTACAATGTCCACTCTCCATCTTATAATTATTATAACAGACTTTTTCTCTATGTTGCTGCTGCTCACTCCTTTATAATTCTTAATATATTTCCACAAAATGCCATTTTTCTATATTGTCATTAAATTATATTTTTAAGTTTTTTTCCATTATAGCTGGTTTACAGTTTTCTGTCAATTTTTCAACTGTACAGCGTGGTGACCTGGTTACCCATATGTATATAGATTTATCACAAGTGATTAGACATAGTTCCCAGTGCTATACAACAGGATCTCCTTGCTTTTCCATCCCAAAGGAAATAGCCTGCAACTATTAATCCCAGACTCCCATACCATCCCATTCCCTTCTCTACCCTCTTGGCAAACACAAGTCTGTTCTCCAAGTCCGTGATATTCTTTTCTGTAGAAAGGATCATTTGTGCAGTATATTAGATTCCAGATATAGGTGATATCATATGGTATTTTTCTTTCTCCTTCTGACTTATTTCAGTCAGTACAAGGGTCTCTAATCCATCCATGTTGCTGCAAATGACATCATTTTTTTCATTTTTATGGCTGAGTAGTATTCCATTGTGTATACATACCACATCCTCCTAACCCAATCATCTGTTGATGGACATCTGGGTTGTTTCCATGTCTTGGCTATTGTGAATAGTGCTGCAGTGAACATGCATGTGCAAGTGTCTTTTTCAAGGAAAATTTTGTCTAGATATATGCCCTAGAGTGGGATTGCTAGGTCATATGGCAGTTCTATGTATAGTTTTATAAGGTACCTCCATACTGTTCTCCATAGTGGTTGAACCAGCTTACATTCCCACCAACAGCACAGGAGGGTTCCCTTTTCTCCACACCCCCTCCAGCATTTGTTGGTTGTGGACTTATTGATGATGGCCATTCTGACTGGTGTGAGGTAGTATCTTGTGGTAGTTTTGATTTGCATTTCCCTAACCATCAGTGATGTTGAGCATTTTTTTCATGTGCTTGTTGAACATATGCGTATCTTCTTTGGAGAAATGTGTATTCAGGTCCTTTGCCCATTTATCAATGGGGTTGTTGCCTTTTTTGCTGTGGAGCTGCATAAATTGTTTGCATATTTTAGAGATTAAGCACTTGTCAGTTGCATCATTTGAAACTCTTTTCTCCCATTCTGTAAGTTGTCTTTTAGTTTTCTTTTTGGTTTCCTTTGCTGTGCAAAAGTTTGTCAGCTTGATTAGGTCCCATTGGTTTATCTTTGCTTTGATTTCTGTTGCTTTGGGAGACTGACCTGAGAAAACATTTGTAAGGTTGATGTCAGAGAATGTCTTGCCAATGTTTTCTTTCAGGAGTTTAACAGTGTCTTATATTTAAGTCTTTAAGCCACTTTGAGTTTTTTTTTGTGCATGGTGTGAGAGTGTGTTTTAGTTTCATTGATTTACATGCAGCTGTCCAGGTTTCCCAGCAATGCTTACTGAAAAGAATGTCTTTTTTGCATTTTATGTTCTTGCCTCCTTTGTCAAAGATTAATTGACTATAGGTGTCTGGGTTTATTTCTGGGTTCTCTATTCTATTTCATTGGTCTATATGTCTGTTTTGGTACCAGTACCACACTGTCTTGATTACTGTGGCCCTGTAATATTGCCTGAAGTCTGGGACAGTTATGCCTCCTGCTTGGTCTTTGTTCCTCAGTATTGCTTTGGCAATTCTGGGTCTTTTGTGGTTCCAGATAAATTTTTGGATTGTTTGTTCTAGTTCTGTGAAGAATGTCGTGGGTAATTTGATAGGGATTGCACTGAATGTGTAGATTGCTTTGGGTAGTATGTCCATTTTTTCAATATTAATTTTTCTGGCCCATGAGCATGGGATATCTTTCCATTTCTTTGTATCTTCTTTGATTCCGTTGATTACTGTTTTGTAGTTCTCTGCATATAAGTCTTTCACCTCCTTGGTCAGGTTTATTCCCAGGTATTTGATTTTTTGGGGGTGGTATTTTAAAAGGTATTGTATTTTTGCATTCCTTTTCTAATATTTCACTTTTAGTATACAGAAATGTGACTGATTTCTGATTTCTGAATGTTATTCTTGTATTCTCCTAATTTGCTGAACTTGTGGATCAGTTCAAGTAATTTTGGGGTTGAGTCCTTGGGGTTTACTATATATAGTATCATGTCATCTGCATAGAGTGACAGTTTTACCTCTTCTCTTCCTATTTGGATGCCTTTTATTTCTTTTGTTTGTCTGATTGCTGTAGCTAGGACTTCCAATACTATGTTGAATAACAGTGGTGAGAGTGGGCATCCTTGTCTTGTTCCAGATTTTAGTGGGAAGGCTTTCAGCTTTTCTCCATTGAGTATTATAT